>CM055273.1:18789634-18834003 GCA_029237695.1 Conchocele bisecta | reverse complement strand
TGGAAGCATCCTGTTGTGGTCTCCAAACCTCTGAAAGTTGTGTAAGATATATCTGTACATATCGCGAGACAACTCCTACCCTGGTGACTTCTCAAGTTTGTCGCATTGACATTTTGTGCCTGTCATGTGCTTGTTTTGATGTATATGTAGTGACCACTTTACATACCAGTATTTGCTTGATTTTTGTGACATTGCACAGGTGAGCGATATAGGGCCATCATGGCCCTCTTGTTTTTATTATTATTATTTTTTATTAAAAAGTTTAGGGTCAGTCGGGTAACTGGAAACAAACATACTAACGGTAGTCATGGCACTGACCTTTAGTTTACATGTACATACTATGCAGTAGTACATGTACGTGTATTGACGACTTGGATGTCAGTTACTCATACACCGTGAACACTTTAATTTGAGCATGACTTGACCCTTTCATCACCACACGCCTCTGTCCCTATGTTTGCAAACAGTATAGATCCAGATGAACCAGGTCATAATGAGCCGTCCAATCTGGATCTGCACTGTTTGCGCAGCTGAGACTGCTCGTTACTTTGTGGATATTTTCAATTTTTTTAAATACAATTTCCACTTTTCTGATTAGTGAACTAGAATAAAATCCATTCCAGTTACTTGGGTATGGAAGGGTTCAACTCAATTGCCAGTGTCCAGGCGTGCAGTGTTTGTGAGTTGTTCGAAGCAGAGCTCTGCTATCTGCCACTTAGCTGCGTTGTGTAACGGTTCAAGGGCCATGGATTTCTTGAAGCATTCCATGGCATTGCTCGTGTCGTGCTCTTGTCGGTATATCCACCCCAGAATGTTCCAGGCTGTCTCCTTGTGGTTTATTTTATCTACGCTGGTGGTACTGGTAATCACGGATTTTAGCTGCACGAGGGCAAGATCTTTCTGGCTATTGTCATGCTTCTTGGAGTAGACGAGATACCGCATGCAGTGTAGAAACACGGTGAAATCCACTACAGCCACACCGTGACGTTCTTTCATTTGTTCATTCGGCGACGGAGGCCGTGTGCCCACAGACCTCCACATTTCATACTGCAGTGGCGTTGGTGTGATGGCAATTTCCGTGGGAAGGAACCAGACACAGAAACCTATGTGCCTGTCCAACCTGTCCAACCTGTCCAACGTGTCTGTATATGCAAGTAGCTGAGGTATGTAAGTCCAGAATATATATATAATGTTGATATTCCAAACACAGCTGCACAGGTTGTACACGGACGACCTACAGTAATATTCAGCTCTGTTTAAGATGCGCTCCACGGTTTCATAATCAGCCAGTCTGTAGTATATCGCCGAATGTTTCAGTCTGATCGACAGCAGGCCGGTCTCGATGCCTTTAGATAAATGCTCCTGTATCGGGGTATTGGACTTAATGCTCATCCTGGATCCAGTTGTCTGGCTGACCTGTATTACCAGATGGCAGGCAAGACTGGTGTGGATGAATGGCGTGATGTACTGTAGAGCGGCCAGCATCTCTGTCTCTGAATGCTGCGATACTGTCTTCATCCTGTATAGTTTGTGTAGCAGCGTCTCATGGGACTGAATACACGATGCGATATCCATATTCCTGCTGGTCACATAGCGGTATAGAAGATCGGTTGCCACGTTGTGACCATCTGAGTAAGTGTTCAAATAAATGTAAAGTTCATGCAGCCTGGTCCGCAACATAATGGCATGTGTGTCAATGTTTCGCCCACTCAAATATGCCATTAGTTGCTTACCTATATCATCGCGTTTGATTTTTAATAGGAAGCTGCAATTTCCTGATAGTATCCCATCTAATAACCGTAAACATCGCTCTCGTACTTGTCTATCTAATTTGCCTCTAAACAGATTCTGTTCCTTGATGAAGTAGTGTGGGCAATAGCCGTGCCTGAGCCAGTGCAGGAGTGTGCCCAGACAGTAAATGAGGCACCGCACTAGATTGTCGCGCTGCCAGAAATCAGCCCGCGTTCTCTCTATGCAGTAAAACAGACAGGTCTTCAGATGGTATGCTGTAATGGAATACCCTTTGATATCTGCCTTGATTATATCCGACTTAAACAGCTTGAGCAACATGTAGCATTTATGCTGTACATCGTTGAGATGGAATATCAGCTGTCGCTCCTGCAGAGAGAAAGAAAGCCTCCATTCCATGTCTGCCTCGCAGCTGTCTGGGTGACCTACAAAAACGAATAGACAGCCCATTGTTTCTGCCTTGTGGATCAGGTCACTCGGTGGCCAGTTGTGTTCTCGTTTCCGGTGTAGCCATTCTGTGATGAAATGAGACCAACTGGTACACTGAAGAGCAAACACCATGTCCATGATGTCCAAAGGAAAGTCACCGTGTACTGTTATTGCTGGGCCGTTTCTCTCTGTTGCAATTTTGTTCAAGGCCATCAAATCCATTTTCTCCTTTATAAGATATGTAATTACAGCACGCCCTGCATTGTCGAATTGTATTTTGTACGTGTAGCTTGGTACACAATCTAGCGGTTGTTTGTGGATATCACACGGCTTACCATCGTACAGCAGCTGCAGTTTGACGTAGCCTGGCACCGTGTTGCTATCCCTGATTGGCAACAGACAGAAACCAGCACCTGCATCATGCAGGCTGTTCACAACTGGAAAATCTACAGCTACGGTTACCATATCTAGGTCCGGTTTGAGGCCGTGTGTAGTTGTGCCTTCAAAGACACTCCCGAACGCATAGTTATACATATTAGTGTTGTATAATAACGTCGTGACCTCATTTGCTGCTATCTCAGAAAATGTGCCTTTGCTTACCATTAAAGCCCTCATGCGTTGCGACACCCCACTGCGGTCCAGAATCTCCCACAGGTGATGAGATAAGCGTTGGTGTCGGTCTGCCATTTCTCACCTGAATATACACCAATGTTCAAAAAGAGGATCTTACGATTTAATATGAATGAGTTTACTGATTTCATAAAATACGAGGCTATGCCAAGTTCCTTATGAAACCAGTCAACAAGTTAAATAAATATCATATTCAATCAACACATGTTGGAATGTATTAAAGGTACATGCCCACTCAGTAAGCACAACATGTTCTTTATAGGAATTAAATAAGTGTATAATTGTGTCACTATTCCACCAGTTCTAAAAATTACAAGTGCCCGGAAAACAGATATGATCATTTAGTAATATTTGTTTTACTGATAGTGACGCGCGTTGGTACGGGCTATTTTCATATGCAAATGAGGCATATCTTTTACTTATTTATACTAATGAAATTCGTCACCTGAAAAAATAATATTTTCGACAGATTATAGAGTATTATCATTGCAAATCAAAAAATAAATACAGAGAATAAATAGTAATGTCCGTTAATATTTTAAGGAAACACGGTTATCGCCCCTGATATCGGTGTGAAAATTTTCGTCTATAATAAAATGTATAATAATTTCAACCAATACGTGGGGTAATGGTGAATGAATGTTTATTTTGCCAGAAAATGTCATACAATATACAAAAGTATCTGTATCACTATAGTATAACCTACTGCGTGTGCATGTACCTTTAACTGTCTAAATTGTTACAACCATTCTAATGTCACGGTACGGATCTAGTAACTCAGAAGAGAAAATATGGACCCGACCCAGGACTCGAACCCGGCGGCACCTCCCGCATACAAGGCGGTCGCTCTACCGACTGAGCTAACCGGGCACAGATACACATCTTCTCCCCTGAGTTACTAGATCCGTACCGTGACATACTCCCCCACCAAATTGAAATTCGTCCTCGAATTACATATTTTTTTTGGGTACATTGATTATCTGTGGGACAATCTCGGAGTATATATATCAGTCACGGTCCCTCGTTGCAATATGTGGAATAAGTTGAGCACAATGCTGCCCATCGATTGGCTTAGAAAGTTGGGCGAACTATACATTTATACCTGTTTGCTAGAATAAGTTTTATTACGGTACATGCTATGCAACTGGTTATATAGTTTCTGTAATTCAATCGAAGTTTCGTCTGCAACATTTTTTTTCGGGTACTTTTATCATTCTGTGCTCGAAGTCCGATTTATTTCAAACTTTATATGCACATTTTTCATCATCATTATATTTATTCTGTAGCTCACCCATGATGCGGCCTTAATTCCCAAGATTAATGGTAAACATATGTTAATTAGTAGCAGAGTTTGAGATTGGTAAACTAGACATTGTTTGTAAAACACGGATATGCCCCCATGGCATACTGGACTCTAACTAGAGATTGTGTGTAAAATAAAAAAAAAAAATTCAAGTGGGTGGTTTTTGGGAACACACGATGGGTAATTTAACGATCGGGATTCATACTTACCGCAATCCCGACCGCAGACCTGGTTTGGCCCTCAAGTACGTATTTTGGCTTTCTTGTATTTGTGAGTTGAATCTGATTATACCCCTTACTTTTAGAGTAATCCTACCGGTATTACTTCTAGGGGAAGGGGCCAAGTGACTCTGGTGTGGTATGGACCTGGCACCAGGTCATTTTCTTATCATTTCAGGGCTGAATATATATATGTATCTTGATGTAAATATTCAGTTCTGATTCTGAGACACCCCCCCCCCCCGCCCCCCCCTCACCCAATGCAGCAGGTTAAATACGGGATCGAACCCGTAGGCCCGACCTTAAATGACCATAGCTGTTGTTAGGCCGTTAAACACCAATAAACACACTAAATTCAAATTCATTTGAGAAACTCTTACAAACGTATTGACGTAAGAAAATGGCTAAGTGTTTCAGCACCAGTTTGAAGGTCACTAAGGTCAATGCCATGTCATTGGTGGTGTGATTGTGTCACACATGTTCAGTTGAATGAACGAACTGTCCATATATTAAAGCAAAGCTTCACGTATTATTGAAGATATTACATGATGGAGAAACTCTCACAGACGTACGGAACCTCAAGAGCAACGCAAAATAGCCATTCTGTGAGATAAGCATAACTCTCGTAGAAAATGTTCATTTCACGAATACAGACAATAAAACGATATGGACCAAAAATCCTTTACAATTCAAGATGTCCGTAATTTTGAAAATGGTCACTATTTTTACAACTTATATTTAAGGTAGTGGATATACAATAAATGACTGTGTCCACTGGCAGCAGGTGGGGTGTTTGTGAACCCTGCCTCCCTTGTTCTAATGTTTCCTCATACATTAGGCACCACCAAAAGTGTAAGTACATGTACACGTACTGTAATAACCCCACATATTCGGACACCATTTGTTTCGGGAAATTAGGGGTTTCCCAAAACAAAATGTATCAAAATATTGTCGAACCAGTGAATAAAGACCAGCCATTGGAATAGCAAAATCTGGCCTTTGTTCACTGGTTTATTTATGTAATAATTGTATATAATTGGGAAAACCAAAGCGTGGCTGCAGGTAATTGCTATTCCGAGGCGGCCTTTAGCACATGATCGAATATACATTTCATTAGATTTGCAATAAATCATTACACCATTATAAACCCTAAACATTTGGACGCTATTTGTCGTGGGAAACCAGATGTGTATGCATTTTTCTTAGAATAAATTATGTTCGACTATTTAGGGTTATTACGGTATGGATAAAGATAAAGAAGAAATCAAGAGTTTCAACCTAAGTTTACATGCACGTTATGGTATAAAACGTTATGCAACTGTTAATGGGAGAGGCAGATGGATGCATCACATCACGTTTGTGGCTGTGACTGGAGAATTGGGGCGTATGTGTTCAGCGACCAATGTAGATCCAGATCAGCCTGTGCATCCGCACAGTCTGATCAGGATCTGCACAGTTCGCCAGTCCATTAATGAAACACTCTCCATGCTTCCAACAAGCAATATAGATCATTGTCGGGCTACATGAGTGCACTATTTGATCAGAAGCTACACTGGTCATAATGCCATAAGCCCAATTGTTATGCGATACAGTGCGGATACCCCGGTAAATGACGTACTATCATCTGGCGATGACGTCATCCCAATAGTTGTAGCCTTGAGTTATTTCGAGAAAACATACATTTATGTTTCTTGATATTACTCCTAACCACCTACCACTATTCTATGATGAAACGCAATATTGGTTTCTGGTGTATCTGTGCTTTATCGCATTCTAATCGTTCATGTTTACTACAATACTACAATGGTGTCAGAAGTTAACAGGATTGTTCCTGGGTGTACTTTGGGTTGCATGCTATACTCATCATGAAGCTGTGAGGTTGATGCATGTCTCCCAAAGGATAAGAAGGGGATGAGTGTAGTGCCCGTGTGTGGTGGCGAGACACGGTCGCCCGTCAGCTCAGTAGGTAAGAGCGCCGTGCTAATGTTAGGGGGTTGTGGGGTCGAACATCGCATCGGTCGACACTTTTCCCCTTATAAATACTTCAGATCACTCACAGGGGTAAATATATTCAGGAAACCAACACAAATCTTAATACCCCACGTTCCAACATCAACTGAGACACAGTATCTTTAAAACTTAAAGGTACCTGCTCACTCAGTAGGCACACAATGTTCTTTATAGGAACTAAATAAATGTATTATTGTGTTACTATTCCACCAATTCTAAAAATTCCAAGTTCCCGGTATATAGATATAATCATTTAGTAATATTCATTTTACTGATAGTAACGCGCGGTGGTATCAGCCTATTTTCGTATGCAAATGAGGCATGGTATTTTTCAAGTATTTATACTAATTAAATGCGTCACCTGAAAAGATACTATTTTCGACAGATTATGAAGTATGATCATTGCACATCAAACAATAAATACAGAAAATAAATAGTAATGCCCGTTAACATTTTAAAGAAACACGGTTATTGCCCCTGATATCATCAGTGTGGAAATTTCCGTCTGATATACAATGTATAATAATGTCAATCAAAATGTGGGGAAATGGTGAATGATATTTATTTTGCCAGAAAATGTCTCAAGATTATGTCTCTGATATAAAGAACATTTTTTGCCTACTGAGTGGGCATGCACCTTTAATCGCCATCCCACCAACAACATTTTATAATAATTTCAGCAGTGTCGGTGTACGTCCATGCGTTTAGTCTTTAGAAATCAAAACAATACAGTAATGAGAAAATTGGCCAGTACAGGGGCGGCGGAATAATTTATTGTGGGTTAATTATCTCAATTATTGTGGGTTAATTTTGTTGGGGAGGCCTGGCTCCCTCAATAATTCTGTAATAAGGCATATATGCTCGTCCTCAAACTAGCTGAGAATGCAGTAAATGGCGTTTCACGCCTATTGGATTTCAGATATTTCAGGGGGAACATGCCCCCGGACCCTATAGCAACATTGGGCCCAAACGGCCCTCAAGACTGGGACCTGAGAATGCAAGAAATGGCGCTTCACGCCTCTTAGATTTCAAAAATTTCAGGGGGAGCATGCCCCTGGGCCCCCTAGCAACATCAATCCTTCAAGGATGCCCACCCCCCCCCCCCCCCCAACACACACAATAATAATGTTCCGGTTCTGCCGCATATACAGTGATAATACTCACCTGCAATTGATTAAAGTTGTCTTTAACTTTTCTTTTTCTCGGCATTATAAAACACGTCGTATATTTGAAAGATCTTCTGGCAAATAAAGCGAGCGATATTGACAGATATGTTGTTTGTTTATTGTAACCAGGAAGTTGTCCGTCTTGTCTCTGTATTGAGCCACCTCTCCACAGGTGCACCGAGGTTGTAATCCTCGTAGTGTATATGGTAGTACAAGCGTGCTGATTGTGTTGAAAACTTCCTAAACACTTTGTAAACACTCAGGAATTATGAGATTGTATTAAATTAAGATACTGGCAGCCATCACTAGTGCAATAATCCGTTGTAGGTGTATTTTATCACACAGTTCAGTTGATAGCCGATTTAGTTTTGTAACCGTTGAGATTTTCGTTGTATTGGTATAGATGATTACTGTCCATGATCAAGTGAGTTATTCTGGTCCTGTTGTTGCACCCCGAGCTCCACACATCTTTTCTTAGTGTATTATCAGTTCTTCCATGATCAAGTGAGTTATTCTGGTCCTGTTGTTGCACCCCGAGCTCCACACATCTTTTCTTAGTGTATTATCAGTTCTTCATTTATATAGTGAATATAGGTGTTTAGCTCACCTGAGCGAAGCTATTGTTACCGCAATGTGTCTGTCCGTCCGTCCGTCCGTCCGGGCCAACATCGGGGGTTTAGGAGCTTAGGGTAAGGGTTAGTAACAAAGGATTCCTTTGTTATAGTCGGTAAGCTCGTAATTCCATTGATCTTTAGGAGCTAATCCTTTGATCTTTTAAAGAACAAAAAGCTCATAACTCTCAAATGTTTGAACGTCCGTCCGTCCGGTTCTCCTCGGTAACCATTGGGCCTATAGTCACCAAACTTCATGGTCATTGTCCTTAGGTAGGGGGATTACAAAATTGTTAAAATTACGTCATTACGTAGTCCAAGATGGCCGCCGTCTAAAAATAGCACAAATTCTTCAAAAGTCTTCTTCTCAAGAACCGCCTGCCGGATTTCGACAAAACTTGGTAGGAATGATCGATGTACAATTCTCTTTCAAAGTTGTTAAAATGGTGACCCCGGGGTCAAAAATGGGCGTGACCCGTGGGGTCAAATTTTATTTTTGACCGAATATGGTCATGTCATATATCGAATCGAAGGTATCAACGAAGCGATCACTCAGGTGCATCTTTTGTCGAAATCGGACGGTTATGTCATCCAAGATGGCCGCCGAAAGGTCAAAAGGTCGTTCTTTTATTAGAGATTTCAAAAGTCTTCTTCACATGAACCGCTTGGCCCATGGTATCCAAACTTAAAAGTTATGGTCCATGGGTGAAGCCTTTTCAGACTTGTTAAAATGGAGGTCATCGCTAATCCAAGAATCTTCTTCTCATGAACCGCTATCCGGATTTCGACGAAACTTGGTAGGAATGATCGATGTACAATGCTCTTTCAAAGTTGTTAAAATGGTGACCTCGGGGTCAAAAATGGGCGTGGCCCGTGGGGTCAAATTGGGTTCAAATTTTATTTTTGACCGAATTTGGTCATGTCTATATCAAATCGAAGGTATCAAAGACTGAGGCGATCGCTCTGGTACATTTTTTGTCGAAATTGGATGGTCATGTCATTCAAAACGGCCGCTGATAGGTCACAAGCCTTAGGTCGTTCTTTTAATAAAGATTTCAAACCGCTTGGCCGATATTGGCCAAACTTCACGGTAATGGTTATTGGGTCAAGCCTTTTCATTTTTGTTTAAATGGTGGTCATCGTTTTGTGTATTGTGAAGATACCGACAACGAGCGGAGTCTAGTGGAAAACCAGGTAAACATTTTGCTTTATATCATCTAAAATAACTGAAATTTCTGCATTGTTTTCCGTCGAAAATTAGGATCTCCATTGTTTGCAATTGCCGTTTTATACTGCATTTAAGCTAATAGATCCTGCATATTAGGTTGATAGCTTATACCACTCTATACTACACTATATCACAGTATTATTCCAGATCCCATCAGAGAGTGATCAGACAGTGCAGATCAAAAGAAGTTGGAAAACGACTCTCTAAACATTTGATTAGACGTGTTATACAGAATTATCACACCTCATGCAGAGTACAATACAAACAATTATTGGTCATTCACGAGATGTATAGATTGATTTAATGTCCATGTATTTATGTAAATCATTCAATAAACTCGTACTCTCGACTATTGTGTGTTGTATTGAAAATAAACTCTACATAATAGATCGCATCTTGACTTAGACGAGGGTTAGTTGTAAAAAGAGTAAAAACAATTACTAAAGGAAAACTAGTTTTCTAGTTTCCTTCCAAGACTTTGTAAACATACATCACTTGAAACTCTTACACTGAAACCCGCTATATCAGTTCATAATCAACCGATTTAAGACACAGTTGTAACAAACAATACGCCAATAGCAGACAGCTACACAACATATTATAGAAGCATTTTATTGACAGCAACAAATCAGGTAATATTTAGCACTTAATATAGCACTTAATATAGCAAACGGAGATAAAACATAATAAAAATAAATTAACAATAATAATAATATATACTATATAAATATTACATTGTTCACTGTTTCTGGTCCCCTCCTCAGTAAATGTAAACTAAAACAACAACAACAACAACAACAACCAAAACTAAAACATGGCTAGAGGCAATATCCTACAGCGGCATGAATATTAATGAGGCATGAATATTCATGACTCATTAATATTCATGCCGCTGTAGGATATTGCCTCAAGACTCTACCGAAATGTCTAATGCCATCTCTAAATACACAAGAAACCGCGCCAGTGAAGACAACTCGACACTCTCACATGATACAAATCCACCGAAGCTAAATTAGCCATCAACCGACAAGAACATAATACACTCACAGCACCATCACGACAGACACAGAAATACACACAGAACAGACAGGCAAACCAATCAGGAACCTGGACGGACACGTTTCGAAATAGGTCAGTAAATATTTCACAATTTGTTCTGGCTTTCCTGTCCTATGTGCATGATATAAGGAGACCATATAAGTCAAGCCGAAATCAGCTGTGGCCTGGATGCACAGGACATCTTCAAAATTAAACTACCAAATCGCTACACTAACAAAGGAAAAAGTTTCACAACCCCAGTTGGCATGACTGAAGTTGAGTTCAGACACTTGCCGCACCAAAACACAAACAGACAACACCCATCCACTAAACAACAACCAAACCAAATAGTCACTCTGGGGATTGCAGATCATCCAGACTTCACACGACTTAAAGGTACATGCCCACTCAGTAGGCACAATTAAGCTGTTCTTTATATCAAGAGACATCATCTGAGACATTTTCTGCCAAAATAAACATTCATTCACCATTACCATTACCCCACATATTGATTGGCAATATTATTCATTTTATATCGGACAGAAATTTCCACACTGATATCATAGGCGATAACCATGTTTCCTTAAAATGTTAACGGACATTATTATTTATTTTCTGTATTTATTTTGTGATGTGCAATGATCATACTTTATAAACTGACAACAAAATTCAGGTGACGCATTTAATTAGTATAAATAGTTAAAAAATATCATGCCTAATTTTCATATGAAAATAGTCTGAAACCACCGCGAGTCACTATCAGTAAAATAAATATTACTAAATGATTATATCTGTATAGCGGGCACTCATAAGTTTTAGAACTGGTAGAATAGTGACACAATTATACACTTATTTAATTTATATAAAGAACAGTTTGTGCCTACAGAGTGGGCATGTACCTTTAATGAGTTATTGAGAAAAGATAACTGATCATCATTTGATTCAAAGATAATTGCTTAGTAAATATGATAGAAAATATTTAATACCTATAAAGAACAGTGTGTGCCTATACTGAGTGGGCATGCACCTTTAACAAAGAAGAACTAATGACAGCACTAGACGCTGGAATCTTTTTTTAACTGAAGCACATCACATAGGCAAAAACAAATCAAAACTCCTACTTAAATTTAACTCACTCTACCTTTCACCATAACACCTGCTAGCTACATCAATTGCGGAAATGATATCAACATAGGCATCACGATATCACGTCCCAGTAGATGTAACAAATGCCAACAATTCGGCCATAATCAAAACAATTGCAAAAACAATAAAACAGTATGTACCATCTGTGGCTACTCACATACATACACGACATGCATATACAACAATACACGAGCTCAAGACTTTTGCAACAACTGCTACGTGGCTCAACAACATGAATGTGGACATAGAGCTAACGATCCGTACTGTCCTATGTTTCTTAGATACAAAGATCAACTCACCCCCCCCCCAAAAAAAAACAACAAAAACAACAAAAACAACAATACTAGACAGCTCACTGGAAACGCACTAAAATTAACAACTTCAAACCCCAAATAGTAACGCGGATCAGAAACAAACTAAGAATAAGTTTCCCCAAACAGACTATATCAAGCGAACGCCAGAGAAAACTCATATACCAGCTACACATATTACTAATAAACGAAAGATAGGCTCTGAAACTTCTTACATAGATCACCAAACTACCAATACAAACATCAACGAACAATCAATGCATGACTATATTATTAAACAGCAAGTTTTTGATCTCGTGTCAGCAATCGAACTAACCCTCGAGACAATTAGGTATACAAACTAATGGAATTATAGGTCAGATAGCCAGCTGACATTTAAATACTGAGCCGTCCAACGTACATAATAACGTAGCCACCAAAACCGGTGATGACATAATCATTGAAACAGTAAGGACGGAGATATCTACCTACTACCCACCCACAATAGTCAGAAAGAATAGTTGCGACACAACAGCAGCGAAATACCTATTTAGCACTTACATATCAGACAACAACCATCCGCATCCAGCAATAGCAAATAGTAGTGGAAAAAAACAAATAAAAGTATAAATAGTGTGGATGAGATAATAGGCATAGGCATGTGTGAAGAGGAGATGCCTTCTAATCCTCCAAGTATGGACTCACTCCTGACAAACTTATCACCAAAATCGTCACACAGACAACCCGTGCCGGACACCCCCGATTCGCTGGGTTCAACATCCACACCCAATGTTAGCCCAGCAGCAAGTCCAGTAAAAACGGTACATAAAATAAATCTTACAGACAAAAGTTAGCACCTAACACTGTGAATCTTCCAAAGACCAATACAGCGTCTAAAGGTAGATACGAAGTGATAACAGTCAAACAGGCAAACGTATGGAAACAAAAAAGTGGACCAATAATAAAGACAGGCAAAGATTCACGGCAGAAACAAAACAAGAAAAATATACCAAAAATAATTATTATAAGAAAAGACAAACTATCACCAAATTGGAGACCGCTGCAAATACATGAGCCAGAAATGGAATCAAATATGACACCGCTAAGTGAAATAATAGCGACTAAGCGTCAGGGACTAAACCTCACTGATATACTATGTAGAAACGGAAGTATAACCCATCAGACCCTGATAGTCCTTCAATGGAATTGCCGGGGTTTTGTCAAAATAAAACGTGAGCTGGAGATTGCAATAGAAAACGACATCATGTCACCCGATGTATTATACCTACATGAAATGCCAAAACCTACAACATTACCGGGGTATACTCTGAAATCGCACTCCACAAACTCAACCAAAGGAAGCAGTGTAGGCGTATTCGTGAACAATGGTATATCAAGCATATAATTTAAAACAAGTCATCTTAAGGAAAACAATAATATCCTATACTCGGGAGTTAAGATATTAAGCAGTAAAGGCAACGTTGACATTCTGAACATCTACATAAGTCCCGAGTATTAATAAAACAAAAACTCTTCTACAAAACTTATACAAAGTAATAAAACAAGTTAGTAACAAAACACTGATATTGGATGACTTTAACGGACATAATCCACTTTGGGACATGCATTATTTTAATAAAGTAAACACAATATAGCATTATAACATTTATAGATAATACTAATTACGTTATACTAAATAATGTCTCAGAAACATACGACTCATTCCAACTTCCAAGGGCTAAAAGAATAGGAGCTGCACCAGACATCACATTAGCTACACCAGCTCTAGCTTCCTTGGCCTCGTGGACCATCCACAACTCAACACTAGGCAGCGATTATTATCCGATCATTACTAAAGTTACTACCACAAAAGAACTCCCGCAACCATTCCCAAATGGAAGTTATGTCATGCAAACTGGGAACTCTTCCATCAACTATGCACCACTAGGTTACATGTCGATACACATTTAGATACAAAATACTATCACGATGAATGTGTGAGCACATTCTATGGAATAAGTAAAGAACGCATACCACAGACAAGTGGTAAAGCACATAATCGTCCAACCAATCCCTGGTGGACACCCGCTTGTACAGAAGCCATTCAAAGCAGGGGAAATTGTCTGCGAAGATGGAAACAAGCCTATAAATAGTATGTACAACTAAAACAAAGAAGGCGAGAGGAATACTTGGAAGCCAAGAAGCGTCTGAAACCATTAAACAGCAAAAATTAAAGAGAAAGGTTGGGAGAAATTTATATCAGCAATTACGAAAGATAAAACAAGTAAAGAAGTGTGGAATTTATTTAATCGAGTAAGAGGCAAACTAACACAACACATGCCCCCCATTATCACATGATAATAAAATTAAAATTAATATGCGATGAAAAACAAAAAGCAAAGGTGCTCACAGATCATTATAATAATGTGTCTAGTAACAGTAATCTAACACCAGAATTAGGAATAGAAAAAGATAAAGGAGACCCGCAAATACAAGCTAATATAGAAAAACATACTCTGATACCCGGCCTGAATACTGACTGAATACTGGTTATGTATAATGTCGGAACTTAAAGCTGCCCTTAAAACCAAAACTAGTACTGCAATCAGGAGCAGATACAATACATTATAATATATTTAGACAACTACCGCATGAATCAATGGAACAACTGCTCCTGCTAATAAATAATTCCTGGGCCGAAGGCTCCCTGCCGGACGCTTGGAAAGAGGCTGCCATTGTCCCGATAATCAAACTAAAGAAGCATGCAACTCTACCAGCCTCATACAGACCCATTTCACTAACATCAGTAATATGTAAATTAATTGAAACTATATGATAGGCACCGGACTAAAACATCATTTTGAATCTAATCAGAAAATTGGCCCAACCCAGTCAATATTTAGAAAACATAGATCCACTATGGATCAACTAGCTCGATTAGAAACAAGTATTAAAACAGCTCAACTTGAATAGAAACGAGTCGTAGCTGTATACATAGACATAGAAAAAGTAGTTGACATAATGTGGACAAAGGGAGCAATAGAACAACTAATCTGGAAGGGCATAAACAACAGAATGTTGCTATGGTTAGACACCTTTCTAACGGGCAGAACAATTAGAGTAAGAATATGCACAGAGCATTCAGAATTTAAAAGTATTGAACATGGCAGCCCCCAGGGTAGTGTTTTAAGCCCAACACTATTTAATGTCATGGTATATACATTATATACAGAATTAAACAGTAGGAGTACAAACACTAAACCAGGCCTATCACAATTTTCCGACGACGGCTCGATCTGGAAAGAGCATACACCGGTAGATATCAGAGTAGCCCTGTGAGTACTAGCAGTACTAGACACAATAACAATTTTGCAAAATAAATGGGGCTTTAAAATCTGCCCACTTAAAACTGAGGCAGTCATATTTTATGGCGGTGGATTAATCTGCTATATAAATGAGGAGCAGCGGTATGCATATATAAGAGAACAATCGTATAAAATTAATGAGTTAATGGTAAACAATCAAGCAATACCATACACAAAATGTGTAAAATTCCTGGGCATGTATTTGGACGATTTGGCCCCTTTACCTCGGAAACATATATAAATAACATAGTCCAGCGCTGTAGAAAAGATCTCAACTTAATGAAACTAGTATCAGGTACGTCAGATGGAGCGGAAACTACTTTCCCTTCTAGTGTTGTACATAACTCTTATATTATCAAACATATGGACTATGCCAGCATGCTATATAAAGACGCTGCAGCGGAACACTTAGATAAACTAGAATTAATTCAAAGAGCGGCACTCAAAGTTGCAACCGGTGCACATAAATCAACTAGAGCCGCCGCAGTCGAGTTAGAAACCGTAGTAGAACCATTAGATCTGAGGCGTGAAGGGAATCTAATAAAATATTGGGGCGCACCCAGCAACATGGTGTAAACCTGCCAGTTAACGAACAAATACGACCTAGGCGGGTATACAAATATAACAGACTAAGACTTAAAAAAGAAGCAACCATAACAGAAAATAATCAAAAGTATAAAACAAAAGATAACGATAAAGAAGTAAAACAAAATAAAAAAGAAAAGACCACAGGTAGGAAATTACAAACGTGTTACGCTATGAATGCCCAAATCCTACTGAAGAATATGGACTGAACGATTGTGAAATGCAGCCGTATCAGACCCATATACCTTACTGTCATTTCGAAATAACTGCTCAATCAGATCAAACAGAAATAATAAAGATAAGAAAGTGGATCCAATTCTTAACCTAAAACTAGCATCAGACCACTTAAACAGAAAGTGGAGTGAGTGAGTGAGTGAATAGGGTTTAACGTCCGCTTTTCTGACATAGAGGTACAAGCCTCAGGGAGTCTACACGCAGACGGGTCAACGGGGTCGTGTCCCGTATCCACCTGTCCGAGGGGGGTAAATCCCAACTTCAGAACTCAATATTTACAATCAAAATATATATTCAGTCCTGAAATTATAACAACCTGATCTGGTGCCAGGCCCTCGCCACACCAGCATCATTTATCCCATCCCCTAAAAGTAATAGGATTAGCGCTAATCTTACTTTTATATATGGGGCATAGCCCGACTCAACTCTCACATACAAGAAAGCCAAAAATGTACAGGAGGGCCAAATCCGGTATAGTGAGTTCCAGAAAATATGAACCCAATCGTTAAGCCAGTTTAGTCGCCTTTTACAACAAGCAATGGCTACTGCAGCACTATTCTCAGGATCAGTTGATCCCGCCCCGGTGCCTGCACGGGGCAAACAGAAAGTGGAAAGATAGATTACAAATTTACATGGACGGTAGCAAACATATCGAACAAGGTATCACATCCGCAGCTGTCGTGATACCACATTTAAATCACATATAATAATACAAGCTGACTTCCACACTAACAATATTCATATCAGAATTAATAGCAATCGAGAAAGCCCTCATGTATAACCTAACATTAGATAACTATACAGATACACTCATCTTAACTGATTCACTAAGCTCCGTCCAAGCAATAAACTCGGTTACTTCTAAAACAAGACCTGACAAAATACATCACATCAAAACATTACTAAGCAATACAATATATAAAGGCAAACTGATAAACATAGTGTGCCCCACCATCCCTACAAAATGTAAATTGTATAGTAAAGATAGGCGAGCAGACATATTTAAATCCAGACTAAGGCTAGGCAGAAATGGCATAACATCCAATATATACCACCATGATAATAGTAGTGGAGATAAAATTAATTGTTAAAACTGTGACGAGGACGAAATTGAAGATCATAGGCATTATTTCATCAATTGCCCCGCCCATAAAACAACGCGAGAATATATAAAAGCAGCTTGCCTTAAACACAACATTACACCTTCACATTATCATATAGTATTCCCCCCTTAGGAATGTGAAGCAGAAATGCACCTAGCTTTATTATAATACATAATGTGAAGGGAACAGGATACTGGGGTAAAATGTAAATACCGCTGCTCCAAAGACAACAAGACAGTTATAAATTCAAATTGATAACCTAAATACCAAGATATATATGTAGTAACTGAGGATGGGAGAGGGTATACAGTCAACGAAGTGGTCCAAATAAGTGACATAAGTTACATTGGACCATGTCGGCTTCATCCAGATATAATTAAGTAATATCACGACAGAGTGTATCTTTGTTATATCGTAACTATATATATGCGTGTGAGCAGCATTTGCAATTGAGTAATATATAATTCCTCGTGCACACATACACAGTATGCTTAGATTATAATCGTTGTGCTGTCACGGTCAAACTCGGCCATCCGGCCTGAACATCCGAAATAATTCAATATTCCGAGATATCGGTATGGTTGGGCGCGGGGTAAATGTGCTTACTTGATATGGGGGTGGTGGAGGGGAGGAGCGGCACCCCACACTGACTGGACATGTAGCACCCATTACTAACAACATAACAATATAAATATCAAATCATATCACACATACTACCATCATTATAAAGTATATGCGGGGCGTTGCGAAATACTGGCAATAAATAACTAAATAGTTCTTCTCCCGAGGCAGGTCCAGAGTGTACCCTGACGAATCGGATCCAAGCATATACAAACTTGTATATACACAATTAAGCATATAATCAGGTAGCAGCGATTAATGTCCGGTCTACAATGGTGAGCACTCATGAAGTTAACAACATTGCGCACTACAGTATGTTCGTGATCAGGTCTAAAGTAGAGCAGTTAATGAATTCAGTCTTGAAAAACACATAAAAAAATACGAATAGCCTTGAAAAAAACCCCACATAAATAGCCTTGAAAACCCCACGAATAGCCTTGAAAAACCCATGAATAGCCGTGAAAAAGCACATGAATAGCCTTGAAAAACACATGAATAGACGGGGAAAAAGCAGATGAATAGCCTTGAAAAACACATGAATAGCCTTCCAAAACACATAAATAGCCTTGATAAACACATGAATATCCTTGGAAAACACATAAATAGCTTTGTAAAACACATGAATAGCCCTGGAAAGCACATGCATAGCCTTGACAAACGCATGAATAGCCTTGAAAAACACATGAATAGCCTTGTAAGCACACGAATATCATTGACAAACACACGAATAGACGTGAAAAACACGTCATATCCTTGAAAAACGCATGAATAACCTTGGAAATCACGTGCATAGCCTTGAAATACCTATGAACAGCATTGAAAAACGCATGAATAGCCGTGAAAAAGTACATGAATAGCCTTGTGAAAACACATGAATAGCCTTAAACACATGAATAGCCGTGACAAAGACATTAATAGCCTTGAAAAACATGTGCATATCTTTGAGAAACACATTAATAGCCTTGAAAACGCATGAATAGCCTTACAAAGCACGTGCATGGCCTTGAAAACCCTACGAATAGCCTGGAAATACACACGAACAGCACGAACACAAAGGAATAACCTTGTAAAACACGTGCATATCATTGAACAATCACATTAATAGCCTTGAAAACGCATGAATAGCATTGGAAAGCACGTGCATAGCCTTGAAAAACATATGAATAGCCTTGCAAAAATACATGAATAGCCTTGAAAAACACATGAATAGCTTTGCAAAACACGTGTATCTCATTGAAAAACACATTAACAGCCATGAAAAAGCACATGAATAGCCTTGACAAACACATGATTATCCTTGGAAAACACATGAATAGCCTTGCAAAACACATGCATAGCCTTAAAAAACACATGAATAGCATTGGAAAGCACGTGCATAGCCTTGACAAACACAAAAATAGCCTTGTAAAACACACGAATAGCCTTGACAAACACATGAATAGCCTTGAAAAACACGTGCATAACATTGAAAAACCTATGAATAGCCTTGGAAAACGCATTATTCATGTGCCTTTTCACAGATATTCATGCATTTTCCATGAGCTTTGAAAAAGCCTTGAAAAACACACACACATATATAGCCTAGAAATACACATGAATAGCCGTGAAAAAAGCACATGAATAGGCCTAAAAACACATGAATAGCATAGAAAAACACATGAATAGCCGTGAAAAAGCACATGAATAGCCTTGACAAACACATGAATAGCCCTGACAAACACATGAATGGCCTTCAAAAACACATAAATAGCCTTGAAAATCACATGAATAGCCGTGACAAAGACATGAATAGCCGTGGAAAGCAAGTGCACAGCGTTGAAGAACACATGAATAGTCTTGAAAAACACGCGCATGTCCTTGAAAAACACATGATTGGCCTTGAAAAACTAATAAATAGCCGTGAATAACACATGAATAGCGTTGAAAAACACATGAATGTCATTGAAAAACTAATAAATAGCCGTGAATAGCACATGAATAGCCTTGAAAAACACATGAATAGCCTTGAAAAACACATAAATAGCCTTGAAAAACACATGAATAGCCTTGGAAAGCACGTGCATATCCTTGAAAAACCCACGACTAGCCTTGCAAAACACATGAATACTCTTGAAAACACATGAATAGCCTTGAAAAAATAACACATGAATAGAATAAAAAGAACACATGAATAGCCTTGAAACATATGATTAACCTTCAAAAACACAGAAATAGAATAACAAAAACACATGAATAGGCTTGAAAAACAAATGAATAGCATTGTAACACACATGAATATCCTTGGAAAGCATCTGAATATCCTTGAAAAACACATACATAGCCTTGAAAAACACATAAATAACATTGAAAAACAAATGAATAGCATTGTGACACACATGAATATCCTTGGAAAGCATATGCATAGCCTTGAAAAACACATACATAGCCTAGAAAAACACATGAATAGCATTGAAAAACACATTAATAGCCTTGGAAAGCACGTAAATTGTACATCGCCTCGAAAAACACATGAATAGCATTGGAAAGCAAGTGTGTATCCTTGAAAAATACATACATATCCTTGAAAAACACATGAATAACCTTGAAAAACATATGAATAGACTTGAAAAACACATGAATAGTCTTGAAAAACACGTGGATAGCCTTGATAAGCACGTGCATACAATTAAAAGATAAATGCATACCCTTGAATAGCACATGAATATCCTTGTAAAAACACGAATGGCTTGAAAAAAACACATAAATAGCCTTGAAAAACACATAAATAGCCTTGACAAAAATAAAATAGCATTGAACAGCACATGAATAGCATTGAAAAGCACATTAATAGCCTTGGAAAGCACGTACATTGTACATGGCCTCGAAAAACACATGAATAGTCTTGAAAAACACGTGGATAGCCTTGATAAGCACGTGCATACAATTAAAAGATAAATGCATACCCTTGAATAGCACATGAATATCCTTGTAAAAACACGAATGGCTTGAAAAAACCACATAAATAGCCTTGAAAAACACATAAATAGCCTTGACAAAAATAAAATAGCATTGAACAGCACATGAATAGCATTGGAAAGCACGTACATAGCCTTGACAAGCACATGAATAGCCTTGTAAAACATATGAATAGCCTTGAAACTCATGAATAGCATTGGAAAGCACGTACATAGCCTTGACAAGCACATGAATAGCTTTGGAAAACACATGAATAGCCTTGAAAAACACATTAATAGCATTCGAAAACACATAAATAGCCTTGAAAAACACATGCATAGCCTTGGAAAGCCTGTGCATAGCCTTGAAAACCACATTCATCTGAATGGCTTTGACACACTAATAAATAGCCGTGGAAAGCTCGTTCATAGCCTTGAAAAAACATTGAATAGCCGTGTGTTTTCAATGCTATTCAGGTGTTTTTCAAGGCTATTCGTGTGTTTTTCAAGGCTATACATTTTAAAGGATATGCACGTGTTTTTTCTGGGCTATGCACATGCTTTGCAAGGAGATTCATGTGTTTTTCAACGATATGCACGTGTTTTTCAAGACTATGCACGTGCGTTCCAATGTTATTCATGTGTTATTCAAGGCTATTTATTTGATTTCAAAAGATATTCATGGGTTTTTCAAGGTCCAAGGATATGCACATGCTTTTCAAGCCCATTCATGTGTTTATCAATGCTATTCGTGTGTTTTACATGGCTATTCATGTATTTTTCAAGGCTATGAAAGTGCTTTTTAAGGCGATTTGTGTGTTTTTTCAAGGCTATTCGTGTGTTTTCCAAGGCTAATCGTTTTTTTCAAAGCTATGCATGTGCTTTCCAAGGCTATTCATGTGTTTATCAAGGCTATTAATGTCTTTTTCAAGGCTATGTACGTGATTTGCAAGGCTATTCATGTGTTTTTCAAGGATATTCATGTGTTTTTCAAGGCTATTTATGTGTTTTTAAATCTATTCTTGTGTTTTTCAAGCCTTTTCGTGTGCTTTATCACGGCTATTCATGTGTTTTTCAAGGATATGCACGTGTTTTTCAAAGCTATGCACGTGCTTTCCAAGGATATTTATGTGTTATTCAAGGCTATTTATTTGTTTTTCAAAGCTATTCATATGTTGTTCATGGCTATTCGTGTGTTTATCAGGGCTACTCGTGTGTTTTTCAATGCTATTCATGTTTTCAAGGCTATGGACGTGATTTCTGTGGCTATTAATGTGATTTTCAAGGCTATTCGTATGTTTTTCAAGGTTTTTCGTGTGTTTTTCTAGGCTATACACATGCTTTTCATGGCTATACACGTGTTTTCCAAGGATATTCATGTGTTTTGCAAGGCTATTCGTGCGTTTTTCAAGGCTATTCATGTGTTTTTCAATCCTTTTTTTCAAGGCTATTCATTTGTGCTATGCACGTATTTGTCAAGGCTATTGATGTGTTTTTCAAGGCTATACACGTGCTTTTCAAGGCTTTGCATGTGTTTCTCAATGCTATTCATGTGTTTTTAAAGGCCATTCATGTGCTTTTCAAGGCTGTTCATATGTTTTTCAAGTTCAAAGCTATCGACGCGTTTTTGAAGAATACCAAGGTGCACATCTTCAATATGTGTAGAAGATGTGTGTAAGGTTTCATATCGATTGACTGAACGGTTTCAGACGAGTTGTGTACACAAACTATGTACCCTATATAGAATTGCTTACAAACATGTAGAAAAAATGGCTAAGTAAAAAGGTGATATTTTTGTTAAAAAAAATAGTTTTCGGCATAAAAATACCAAGGTGCATATCTTCAATATGTGTAGAAGACGTGTATAGTTTCAGATCGATTGACTGAACGGTTTCAGAGGAGTTGCGTACACAAACCATGTACCCTATATAGAATTGAATACAAAAATGTAGAAAAAAATGGCATATTTATGGTGATATTTTTGTTAAAATATATTTTTCGTCGTGCACATCTTTTTCTGTTCTTCTGTCGCATGCCCGCGGTGAAACATAATAGGTACCGTTTTTTAAAACAAGAGGGCCATGATGGCCCTAATTCGTTCACCTGACTCCATGAACACCAGAGGAGAATGTGACATTGAGTTCATGTGTTTTAAAAAAATTGTGCTATTTTTAGATGGCGGTCATCTTGGATTAAGCGACGACTCTCATTTTACCAAATCTGAAAATGCTTCACCCAAGGATCTTAACTTTGGCCAGCATCGGCCATGTGGTTCCTGAGAAAAAGACGTTCAAAATCTTGAATAAATAGACCTTTTGGTGGCCATCATGGATGACATAATCATCCGAATCCGACAAATATTGCACCAGAGCAATAGCCTCATCGATACCTTCAATTTGATATATGGCATGAGCATATTCGGTCAAAAATAAAATTAGACCTCAATTTGACCCCACGGGCCATGCCCATTTTTGACTCCGGGATCACCATTTTCACAACTTTGAAAGAGCATTGTAAATCGATCATTCCTACCAAGTTTAGTCGAAATCCGGCCAGCGGTTCATGAGAAGAAGATTTTTTAAGAATTTATGCTATTTTTAGACGGCGGCCATCTTGGATTAGCGATGACCTCCATTTTAACAAATCTGAAAAGGCTTCACCCATGGACCATAACTTATAAGTTTGGCTACCATGGGCCAAGCGGTTCATGTGAAGAATATTTTTGAAATCTCTAATAAAAGAACCTTTTGACATTTCGGCGGCCATCTTGGATGACATAACAATCCGATTTCAAAAATAAATGTACCAGAGTGATCGCCTCAGTGATACCTTCAATTTGATATATGACATGACCATATTCGGTCAAAAATAAAATTTGACCCCAATTTGATCCCACGGACCACGCCCATTTTTGACCCCGGGGTCACAATTTTAACAACATTGAAAGAGCAATGTACATCAATCATTCCTACCAAATTTTGTCGAAATCCGGTTGGCGGTTCTTGAGAAGAAGATTTTTGAAGAATTTGTGCTATTTTTAGACGGCGGCCATCTTGGATTACGTGATGACGTCATCTTAACAATTCTGTAATCCCCCAACTTAAGGACCATGACCATGAAGTTTGGTGACTATAGGCCCAATGGTTACCGAGGAGAAGACGTTTGAAAATGTTCACGGACGACGACGGACGACGAAGGACACATTGCGGTAACAATAGCTCACATGAGCTTCGCTCAGGTGAGCTAAAAAGTAATACGATTTGTGCTGATCATATTACTTTTGGGGTTAGAGCTAAGTGACTGGTGTGGAATGGACCTGGCACTCGGTCAGGGTATTCTAATTTCAGGACTGAATATATATTTTTCTGTAAATATTCAGTTCTGATTTTGGGAATTTCCCTCATGATGGACATGTTAATTTAGGGATAGTCCAACCCGTTGGCCCGGCCGTAAATTACCATAGCTGTTGATAGGCCGTTAAACACCAATAATCAATCAATCATCTTTGTGGTATGTGTGTGCAGACGTGGGGCAAAATGGAATTTACGACCAGTGTAGTCCCAGATCAGCCTGAGCATTCGCGCAGTCTGAACATCTGTCGTGCGTCGAACAGTGGAGATCGCTGTGAGGATACAGGAGTGTACTAGTGGACCAGGAGCTACACTGGCCAGAAATGCTACAAGCGCCATTTCTCCAGTCACAGTCACAGTTTTATTCTACACCCAACCGATCTTGATCCATGCCTCTGGTCATGTGAAATGAGCATCCATGATTTATATTATTTTTTACTGTGTGGATGAAACACCCTGGAATGCATTTTAATGTTCACCTTTCCATATATGCATCCATCTGTGGAATATAATCATCACATCCAACACCCTGTTAATTCAGCTGGGTGAATAATAAGAAACACTTTATATATCGAGCAAACCATAGTTTAATAATATTTATAAACAAAATACGAGTATAGGCTTAAAACTGTGAGCAGAGACCTAGGATAAATTAGTCAATATTAGCTTGATATAGCTGTACATGGTACGACAAAAAAGGCGCTTACAGGGTTTGTGACCAGTATATTCCCAGATCAGCCTACGCATCGACAGTCTGATCAGGGCCTATACACCGACGGAAGACTCAGATATGTGACACAAAAATGTCCATTAAAAAATCCCATTACCCCACCCACCTGGTCTCGTATTGTACATAAACGTAATGTACAGTATGAGACCAGGTGGGTGGGGTAATAGGGATATGTTTGCGTCACAGGTCCGGGTCTTCCACATGTGGACCTATATTGTTTGCTATAGACCAATCTCATGAATAGCACTTGGAAACTCATGAGTAAGAGTAAGCTCCCTTTGAAAAACATCTGGGGGCTGTTTCACTAAACTTTGTACCACTAAAATGTTCGTAAGTGCAAATTTATGATCGTCTGGAAATGTCAATTGATGGATTTACATTTATTGAGCATAGGCTGCATGCAGCCTATGCTCAATACATGTAAATACAATAATTGGATCATTGTGAATGTGAAATTTATATCATGATTTCGCACTTACAAACACTTTAGTTGTTTTAAGTTTACTGAAACGGCCCCTTGTGTATACTGGACGTTAGATTCGGCAGATTTTGTTGGT
The DNA here is from genome assembly GCA_029237695.1 of Conchocele bisecta. NCBI lineage: Eukaryota > Metazoa > Mollusca > Bivalvia > Lucinida > Thyasiridae > Conchocele > Conchocele bisecta. The sequence goes on along the minus strand of CM055273.1, from coordinate 18,808,707 downwards.
TTGTCCGTGTATTCTGTGCAAAACTTATCAACGTGACATTGAACCGACAAACAATGCCAATGTTAACGCCGATGATGCAGCAGACCTATAAGTACTGCAAAGGGAGGTTACAACACCCGTAATTATCCAAGTTCGGTAACCTATTTACAAGACCGGTTTGTCTATTGGGTTGGAGGAATAATTTCCGACGAATAATGAATATTTCAATTCCGATTTGCACGAGTGTGCTGGCTAATCACTGGCTAGTCAAAAACTCAATAAGCCACCTTTCCTCATGGTCGGTCACATATAGCTGTACAGTACAGTACACCTTATACAACCAGGCTTCCAAAGTTCAAAGGGCACCTTTTGATATTTGTAGCCCCAGTTGAAAGACTGGGACCTGTGACCTAAAAAAAATCCCATTGAAAAATAAAGCCATTACCCCCCACCTACTGTACAACAGCAGGTGGGTGGGGTACTTTCTAAAAGTTTACGAGCATTTTTTTAACCATTGAAAAAAAAAAAAAATCACATTACCCCACCAACCTGTTGTCGTACAGTACGTTAGGTTTAAATATCAATATTGAAACCTAACGTACTGTACAACAACAGGTGGGTGGGGTAATGCGATTATTGTTTCAATTCGCATTTTGTTTATGTCACAAGTTTGACTGTTTCACCTGTGTTTGTAGGTAGTGTTTGTAGGTAGCATTTATAAACATGCGTGTCTGGCTATGACAGAAAATTGGGCTCATTATCACGGCGGAACACATACAGAAACTGTGATAATTCGCTGGTATGGAAAACAGTATAGACACCGTTCATACACAGTTTCATTCACAAATGAAGCTGATAAACATCAATAGCTAGCACTCTGGCACCTTGATTATAAATCTACGGAGCATGTACTCGGATTATGAACTCAAAATACTCATTTATGTATACACATGACTTGGTGAGGTTTGAGCAAAGCTCAAGACTTGCCATGAGTGGCCCGTTGCACTAAACTTCGGATGATAAAAATGTTTGTATGAACCTACTTCTCAATACTGTCTGTTTCATGAAAGCTGCCCAAATTTTACGGCAATATGAATATGATAAACAATTAAAAAACAATATTTCTTTTTGATAATATTAAATTTAAGAACGAGTCTTATTTTTATTTCGTGAAATTTGGTCAAATATTGATTTTATTGCGAAACATTCTACAAATGTCCCCATGTTAAATCCCCATAGACATATTCACAGTGAAGATGTCTATCATGGGGATTTAACATGGGAAAATTTGTAGTGTCTGGGGATTTAACATGGGGACAATTGTAGCATTTCAGAAATACTGGACCGATTTTCAAAATTTAACTTGTTTTCTTAGTTAGATCATTTCCAAGCTATCTAGCCAGGTTTCGGAGTCAATTTCCATTTTATTTTCGTTTTCTGACTCCTCCCACACAGAGCTCCAGATAAGCTGCGTATTTGGTTAATTTTTTTCTTATTTTCCATCAAAAGACATCTTGGTATTTCATTAGAATTGTCTCCAAGGAATGCCAATAAATGCTTTCATTTCGAAGCAAACTATTCAATAATTGCTGTCTGTTGATGTATAAACAGTAGTGTGATTTTATTTTACCCAATTAATATTTTTAAATACTCAATTGCTTCAGAAGTGATGGAGTAACAATATCAATTACTAATTCCTTATCTGGAGCCCTGCTGCCACAGCTCCTCCACCTCCTTTTCCCCACATGTTAAATGCCCATAGACAAATCAATTTTTCGTAATAAAATCCGTATTTGACCAAATTTCACGAAATAAAAAGGCTCATTCTTAAATATTGATAAAATTTAATATTATCAAAAAAAATACTGTTTTTGCATTGTTTATATAGCCGTGAAATTTGGGCAGGTTTCGTGAAACAGACAGTAATGTTTCAATTTCCCTCTTATATGTACACATAATTAAATGTGAACACACCCAAGAAAGATTTGTTAACATCGACTGTCAGTGAAAATGTTACTGTAAATATCATCTGTCCCTTACAAACTTCTTTATAGTCGTTTGTTTGTGTTTGTTTAACGGCCTATAAACAGCTACGGTCATGTAAGGCCGTGCCAACGGGTTCAATCCATTTAACCTGCTGCATTGGCGGGTAAATCCCAAAATCAGAACGGAATATTTACACCGAGATAAATATATATTCAGCCCTGTTTGTTTGTTTGTTGGGGTTTAACAGCATATCAACTACTAAGGTCATTTAAGGCCAGGTAAATGGGTTCAGTACTAAATCCTATATATTACCTGTACAAGTACATGTTCAAGTATTTAGCCCTAAAATCAGAATAATCCTGATCTGATGCCAGGTCCTCGCCACACCAGAATCACTTGGCCCCCTCCCAAAAGCAGTAGGATCAGTAGTAATCTTACTACTTTTATAATGGGAAATAACCCAATTCAACTCCCAGGTAACAAAAGAGCCAAAGATAAAAACGTACCTGAGGGCCAAACCAGGCAAATCATGATTCATATAAGGAGGAACCCATACCGTTAATTTACACCGTCTCGTTACTCTTATTATGGGCTATAACTTCTTAGCTGTACATCTAGTCGAGTCGTGAGATAGGTAAATATCGGCGAACCTTGCAGTAGGGTACTACTAACGTTTTTTGATTGATTTTGGTAGTTCATGATGTGTATAATCAGAAACCGCTTGATGACACTCTGTCATCATTGAGCATTTTCCAGAATTCAAGATGGCCGCCAAGATGGCGGCCAACATTTGCGAAAAATTAAAAATGGTCCGAATAAGCTGAAATTTTCAGAAAAGGTTCAGAATCTTGTTTCCAACAACATGTTAGAATATATAGTGAGGCGGACACACCGTGCTATAACTACAGTGCAACCTGTCTACAACGGCCACGCTTGGGAAGCCACAGAACTGGCTGTTGTAAAGAGGTGGCTGTTACAAGGAGGTTAGACGATTTATGAGGGATCCACTGACAAATAGCGAACAGTGTAGTCCCTGATCAGACTGCGCGGACGCGCAGGCTGATCTGGGGCTACACTGGTCGCAAACGCATTTGGGATGGCCGTTTGTAGAGGTTGCACTGTATTATTTACCACAACAGGGACAATTTACGGTCGCGAAGTTCAACTACATCAGTCGCGCCGCTGCCATTAGTATTGTGTTTTCCCGATGTGTTTATGCCCCCGTGACGATAAGTCATGGCGTTGTTAACACGTCTCCGCCAATGGCTGTGTGCAGTGACTGTATTTGATAACGTGTCACCAAACACTGTCGCAGTATCCGCTATACTGCCATCACGACAACACGTGTTTTTGAAATACATAAAAAACAAATTTGACATTTTGTTTTCGTACATATATCAGATATCCCGCATTAATAAAGCATTTAGGTGGTAAAAGGATAAACCCTCGGCCTGTGCATTGTTTAAAGCGGTATTCCGGTGTTATTATTTCTTTATTTGACATTTTGTCATCCATCAGTGTGGGCAAAAAAATATGTCCGACATTGAGGGGGGGTGGACAAGGGGTCAGGGAGGGAGGACGAAGACAGAGGGGGGTAACGTGGGAGGTGCTGAGAGGGGGGTGGAGCTCGAGAGAATAGAGGGGGGTGGAGGGAGACGAGAGGAAATGAGTAGGGGTCTGTTGACAATGGAGAGCAGCGTGGAAGAAGGGAGTGCATACCCCAATAGCCAACACAGCAAAAACGTGTGTATATTTCCACACTGTGAAAATGAGAGTACGAGCCTCAAACAAGCGGGTCCACAGCGAATACGGTCTATCATAGCTGCTAGTAAACAACGGGGTGATACTATTCACCTGACGTTAGAGACGGAGTTAGAAAATGATCCCAGCCTCACTGTTTCGTGCCACAGAGACTGTGTAAATACATATACCTCCAAACAGCATATCGGGCGGGCGTTGAAAAAGCGCGGGATAGACCGATGATAGAGCACATAGTGCACCACCAATCAGAAAGCGAAGATCGGAAGTGCACACTTTTGACTTATTCAAGAAACACTGCCTGTTTTGTGGTGAACTATGTTTACCTCGTGATAGGAAAAATCCATCCAGATGGCGAGAAGTAGTACTGTGCGCTACTACAGACCCACCTCAGGGAGACAGCTTAAAAACCAAATACTGCGTGTTTGTAACGAAAGGGGTGATTCACAAGCAGTTGATGTAAGAATGCGCGTGCTCGGTGCAAGGGCTGATCTTCCTGCTGCCGATGCAAGATACCATAGAGATTGCTATTTGCAGTTCATGCCTGAGCGAAATATACAGGCTACACAAGCAAAATACAATGTGGAATGTACTGACTTCGATGAGCACTTTCAGAATTCTGGTCGATACCATGAACAATGATCCAGGTCACATATGGACCTCTGTTGAATTACACGAAAGGTACAATGACAATGACAATATAAGTAGGAGAGAGTTAATGTCAAGATTACAAAATCACTTTGGAGAAAGTCTTGTCAAGCTTGACATCTCCGGCTGTGCTAGTCTGTTTTGCTTCAAAGCTCATCTACCAGAGAACCTACGACTAGTCACTGCAGACGACTCTGAAGAGTCGGTCATGATAGGTAAATTGAAAAACAAGATCGTTTCAGAATGCAAAGGCTTACCTCGTGTTACCGACTATGACATTGGCCAATTTAGAAAGTCGAAAACAATAGAAGCACTAGCCCAACACTCCTAAGTTTTGTGGCCAGCATGGTGGCACACGGAGAAGTCACGAGAGCCTCTATTACACTGGCATAGTCAATTCAGGCACATATAACAAAATCATACAATCAAACCACATTGGGCTTAGCCGTAAAATTACATCACGATTTGGATCGAAAGAACTGGTTTCACTATTACACCAGTCTGGAATCACGGTTTCGTACGATGAGGTTCTCAGATTTAGAACATCAGTGGCCATATACACAGGAAACCAACCATACACATTAGAGGCCTGTCCGAAAATGATGGCAAACTTGCATCATGGGTTGACAATTACGACCTTAACATTTTCACCCCTAATGGTTGCAGAGAAACACATGCATTAGCGATAGAAGTGACACAACAGCCGCTTATTGGAGTGGATGAGAACGCAGATATGGAACCTGCGGATCCAATTATTCCCAGAGTTAGTAAGGCAGAAGTTGACCAAACAAAACTCAGCGAATTGTCGCCAATTGCAATGCAGCACTACGAAGGTCAAAAGAGACCACTACCACCAGCGAGTGACGATAATTATGGACAACCTTATCACGTGATAGAAGAAAGAGTCAATGCCATCAACAAAGCACTGAAATCTGATGTTGAATGGTTGGCTGACTAATACAGAGACTGCGGATGATGATAATCCGCCCGCTGAGTGGTTCGGTTATATGAATCATTTAGCCAGAGAAAACGGATTTGTATCCAAAGCCACACGATACATATATGGTCCACTGATAGATGCTACCCCTAGCCACCCAGACACAATTCTTACCAGCATTCTATTCATAGAAGAATTCATGGAGTCACATGGTCAGAAATATGTACACATTGTTGCTGATCTACAACTCTTCAAAGTGGCTATTCAGATCAAATGGTCAGACCCAATAAGATGGAAACATCTGATGGTAAGACCTGGAGGAATGCACACCCTGATGTCATTCCTAGGATGCATTGGTGTCCTGATGAAGGGTTCGGGATTGGAAGAAACATTGAATTCTGCATACAAGGGCGTCAGTAGCATGTTGAATGGAAAGGTATGGCCGAAAGCTTCATCAGAGGCCAATCGTATGGTTGTAGCCGCGCTACTAAAAGAATGTGTTCTGTCCGGTAAAATCACACACGATGCCATCGATGAAGTACTCCAGTCTGTCCGGTCATCCAAAACCAGCCGCTTGTGGATCGACTGTTTCATATACCCGGTAGTCATAGCTCACATGTTTGTTAGAGCAGACAGCGGGAAGCAACTATATCTTGCACATGTATTGCATGACGAGGATGCTGCCATATTTCTTCGCAGCAGGTCACTGGAACTACGCCAGGTACATCACGTATCATCTGACAGAGTTCTTGACACATGTTGATGAAGAGGCACTTGCTACATTTCTACATGGGTCATCATGTGTGCAGACACAAAGATGGGTGCTGGAATGGGGTCTTCTCTGATCAGTTCGGTGAACAGACGTACATTCGCTATGGAAAGCCAAGGGGGGATTGGTTGGGTTAACAATTGTCCCCTGATCAGGTAGCACGCTGGATTCTGTCCTACCATGTCTGCAACACAGTGTCTCAAGCCATGGACGACATGTTCACTGATCGCGAGGACGATGAGTATGATCCCAAGACGAACAAACACAAAGAAGAGGGAGATAGAAGAAAGAAACTTGACCTTGCAGACAGACAGAAAATTGCCAAAGAGCTAGAACGGTATCCCCACCCTCTACAGCAGGCTGATGCAGATGTTCTGCTCAATGTGGTAAATGGTCGTGTGGCAGATGAGACCGTGATGTTCATGATGCGCTGTCAATTGGAGAGCGCATGGCAACAAACTTCAAAGGATGTTTGCCTACTGGTTTCTACAGTGTTATCCATTCTAAAGTTGTGACAATGGAAGCATGAAGAAGGGGAAATGGGGTAGTATAGGGTGTGACACCACGTCTATGACATGGAAAAGCTCTATGGTCGGTTACTGGTGCTGTTCACAAACAAAACGAGACGTCTCGTTGGAGAGTATGTTGTGCTTTGAGCTGGCACCTATGCCACCTGCCCTCTTCGACGATTATGGAAGCATGCGTAAAAGCTCAAAATCACAACTGCTCCACAAACTTGCAGTTTGGTCAACAGATATCACTGTACCCGATGCTCAGGTGATCGACGGAAATGAAATGTTGTATCATGTAACATGGCCGAAGACAGGCACAGTCAAACATCTACATCAGAACTTCGTCCGGGCTGTGGAAAAGGACCGTAAAGTGATCGTAGTCTTTGACAGATACGTAGATGGTTCTATTAAGACTCATGAGCGACTCCGCAGAACCGGTTTCAAATGTATGTCCCACTCTTAATCTCACCCTTCAGACAGCATTACCTGCTCGAGATTCGATCATGAAAAGTACACACAACAAAAGGTCACTGATTAAAGTATTTTGTGCCGAACAGACGCCCGTCAATCTGACGATGGTCGGTGAAGAGTCAGAGTACTTGCATGAGGAAGCTGACTGTATCATCATCAGCTATGTATTGTCTCTTATCACGCAGAAGTACGAGCACATTCAAATAGTATCTGATGACACAGACGTGTTTGCATTGCTTGTGTACTTCTGTTGGAAGTGGCACTGCACGGTACAACTATCCATGAAGAAGTCATGATGGAGACTAATTGACATCAATGCAACCGCTGAACACATGGGTGCCAAGTCGAACCAAATTCTTGGTCTGCATGCAATTACTGGATGTGACACTGTCAGCTACATGTTCGGCAAGGGGAAAGTATCGGCCGTTGCAGCCATGGTGAAATAAAAACATGATGTTGGACTGGACATACTTGGAGAACGTACCGCATTCTCTGGAAGATACCATCAGCGTTGGGCATAAGTTTGTCAGTGTCATGTACAAGGGAAACTGCCACATACGTCCATGAACCGACTCAGACACACCCTCTTCTTATGAGTAAGAGGGATACGCCAAAGATCAAGACGTTACCACCAACAGATGCTGCACTCAACGAGCACGTAAAACGAGCTCATCTGCAGACTATGATCTGGAAAGCAGCAGATCAAACGGAACCACCCAATGTCGATGTTGGCCAGTATGGATGGGTTGTGACCAACGGAATACCAGTACCCTGCACAGGAGTATCTGATGTTGCGCCACCACAGCTAATGAAAGTTGTTGCATGTGGCTGCAGTGCACAAAACGCTTGCTCCAGAAGTTCATGCTCATGTCAAGGAGCTGCTCTGTCTTGCACATCTTTCTGTAAGTGCATGTCACTGGACAACTGCAACAACCCACACAAGAAGTCGGATGACATTGACTCGGACATTGAAGATGAAGATATGCCCAATGAATAATAACATCGGTGTGAGACTGATTATCCCGTGAATGACCAAAATTTAGCTAAATAAAGTTGAATATAGCGACCAATATTGTGGCCATCAATATACACCATGAATTATAAGATAACCACTTAATAGTCTTCCTTGATATTGAAAAACGTACATACATATATCAATATCAACATTTTATTGCACTTCGAACCAAAGTTATGGATGTATCTAGAATTTGGTCCTTCATGGCATTCATTTTTGGCGGCCATCTTGAATTTATGTCATCATAATATATCCTGAATAGTAAGCAAACCTCAGAATCGCATTTCCTGACCTTGAAAACATACAAATAGGCACCAACATCAGCATTGTAATGTACTTGGATCAAAAGTTAGGCAAATATCAGTATTTTAGTCCTTCGTGGCGGGCATCTTGGATTTACATCAATCAGGGTACTCTAAATTGTAAATTAACTTCAGTATCACATTCCTCAACCTTGTAAACATATACATAGACACCAAAACCATCGTTGTACTATACTTAGAACAACTGTTATGTCAATATCTAAATTTTGGCCATTCACGGCGGCCATCTTGAATTCTGGAAAATGCTCAATGATGACAGAGTGTCATCAATCGGTTTCTGATTACACACACCATGAACTACTAAAATCAATCAAAAAACGTTAGTAGTACCCTACTGCACGGTATACCTCCAGTACGACTCGACTAATCCGTACGCAGTTTAGTTGGGCCCCATGTGAACAGCTTTAAGTATTTATTTAATGGTGTTTAACGCCCTGTCAACAGCTAAGGTCATTTTAGGCCGGATTAATGTATGGGTGAACGGGTTTAACGTCCCTACAATAGTTAAGGTTAATATAGAGAAGGGATCTCTGTTTAAGTCTCATAAAAAAAAAACAGTGGGAAGGAAATATTTTGTTCATGCAAGTGCGATGATTCAACCACAACCTTCTGCACTGAAGTCCAATGATCTACCACTAGGCTGTCAAGCCAGGCCTGAAACATGCGCCTGGAAAAACTGCTCAATTTCGAGTACAAATTTCTAGATCATGTTCAGAAAGTTTTCGGATCACAAAACCTAGTCGGATCACAAAACATGAATCAACACGCAGGGACTGAATTTATGTAAATTATGACGATATCTAGGCCACTGGCTGACTAAACACTATGATAGGGACTCCGTATCAATGCAATAGCAAACAGTATCGTCCCTGATCAGACTACACGGGACGTGCAAGCTGATCAGTGGCTATACCGTTTGCAAATTCAAGAAGACAATTTTGTTTTGGCTAGTCGTACAGTGAAACCTCTCGAAACCGGACACCCTCTGAGGTCCCCAGGGTGTCCGGCTAAGGGAGGTTTCATTGTAAAGCAGTATTTGATCATTCTGAGCCATGGTTGTGTGCTATGCGATCACGAACAGACATTAAGAACATAAATGACCAAGAAGTTCATCAAAAATAAGATCACATGTGTTTTCTTGCTGTTCGGTTTAGATAGGTTCCACTGTATATAATTTAGGATTCTGACTGATGCGAAACAATTCTTCATAGATGAATTTTACGCTGTTCGTTCGCCTACAGTACTTTTTGTCCAGCCTGCCACCCGTGTATAATATGATGAATACCTCAGAATACACGTACAAGGATAAAATTACACGAAATGTAAAAATATGACGAGTATTCTTCAACAGCGCCACCTATGTGCAGGGTGTGCGATCATGTGGTATCAGAAACATGTGACATAATGTACGATGTCATTTTGTAGTGTGTTTTCCTTCAATAACTTTCAAACGGCAACATTAATATATGGCACAGAAAATATAGCAAAATTTGCTTTGCATTTCGCTGCTTTTAACTCTTTGAACCCGAAAGCCCGCTATAGCGGTGTGTACAAACAGTGCAGATCCAGATGAGCTGGCTCGTAACTTTCTGAAAATAATCTTCGTATTTTGAGAACAAAAACACTCCGTTTTCATAAATGGACTGGTGTGAAAACTTATCAAATCCATTTCAGTTACTTAGGGGTGAAAGGGTTAAGTGGTTAAATATTTATTGTTTTATTGTAGAATCCAGTAGTTGATGCAGGTAAAATACTGGAGCACGTGAATCATACAAAAATGACGCTCAATTTTTCGTGGAAGTTTTTACAAAATCTACTATAAAACTGACGTCACACAATACGTCACTAATTACGACCACACGATCCCATACCCCGATCGTGGGTTCCTCCTTATAGGAATCACTTGCCTGGTTTGGCCCTCAGGTACATTTTTATCTTTGGCTCCTTTGTTACCTGGGAGTTGAATTGGGTTAGTACCCATTAAAAGCAGTAAGATTATTACTGATCATACTGCTTTTGGGAGGGGGCAAAGTGATTCTGGTGTGGCGAGGACCTGGCATCAGATCAGGATTAATCTGATTTCAGGGCTGAATATATAATTATTGTAAATATTCAGTTCTGATTATTTGGAACCCACCTCCTCCCCCCACCCCCCGCATTTATACAGGCAATATATATATATTTTTAGTAGTACTAAATCCATTGACCCGGCCTTAAATGACCTTAGCTGTTCATAGGCTGTTAGACAGCAATAAATCAAATAAATCTTGGTCCAAAGTACATGTTTTATTTACTAACTCAAATTTTAGTTAAAGCCCCTATACGGCTCAAGTTGCCGAATTTGGCCTCCTATTGGGTTTTCCCACACATAAATCCAACAGGTTTCTATTTACACACACTTTGAAACTGTTTGCATTCATTTTGGTACAAAAATGAGTTTGTAGTCGATGAAAATATCAATGTTTGTTGATAAACAAACACCATGTGCATGTTTCAAAGCCCGATCGATTTTCCGATAGACGCTCGGGTCAACTCCTCAACTGCCCCATTCGCGGCCGATGAATTCCGATAGCCGGAGTTTATCGACTCGCTTCCGAGCCGAAGCCGTTGGGTTACGGAAATGAAATTGTCAATATTGACATTTTGCACTGAGTGGTACACAAAACAAGTTTTTGTTGTCTTCACATTGCCATTAAGATGTAAATCTCAAGAGTTGAGATGTATCTATTAGGCAGTATATGTTAGTTTTGTGTACTAAATCAGTTGCCAAACATGTTTTTGTGTTTGAAAAAATCGGAAAATTGTAATACTGAGCCGTTCAGGGCCTTTAAGGCGAAGGTCAGTCCCCTGGACTTTGAATAATAAACGAGTGCAGACTGTATGACAATTGCTATACTATACTAAAGGACTTAATATACATGTACTGTATATACATTTATGTAAAATTGCCATTTTGTCAATATAGTGGATAATTGAGAAGGAAAATTAGCAACTTTGGTCTGCCAAAATCAGAACGGAATATTTAAATCGAACAAAATATATATTTAGCCCTGAAATTGGAATAATCTGACCTGGTGCCAGGTCCATACCACACCAAAATTACTTGGCCCCTTCCCCTAAAAGTAAAGGGATTAGGAATAATCATATTACTCATATAATGGGTATAACCAGATTGAACATACAAGAATGCCAAAGACGTACCCGACGGCGAAACCAGGTCTCCAGTCGGGGATTCCGATAAGGATGAATCCTGATCGTTAAATTACCCATCGCACGCTCCCAACCAACCACCACTGCTGTAGAGAGATAATTATTGTAGAGGTTAAATTATTGGCAATTATCCAAATGGGATAAAAAAAAAATAGTGGCCGTTACAGAGAGGGGATTGTGGTATGGAAGCAACAATTCATGTTCGCATTTAGGACGATATAGAGTCTGATCCGCTATTGTTTCCTCGGTGAGATAATCCACAATATTCCACTCAACATATTACGACTGGCCGTAGTCGCCGATTACTTGATCAAAAGAAGTTTTTATCCCGTCAACACAGTGCGTATGTGCCGTGAAATACGGTGCCGTGAAACATTTTTGATATCCTGTCAATACGACCTAATTACTGCGTATGAATATGTGCCGTGAATGGGAAAAAATATCTGGCGCGGCATGGAAACGGGATGTGCTCGGCAGAGCCTCGCCCATCCCGTTTCCTAGCCTTGCCAGATATTTTTACCCATTCACGGAACTAACCTACTCTATGTGTCCATCAATAGCACGGCATAAATGCACAACGGAAACATTTCGGACGGAGAGGCGATCACTATATCCACAACATACGAGGTATGGGTCTGTGCTTATGAAACATTTTGAACACATTCTCCAAATTTGTGCTCGAAATCACGCAGTTTGATTGGTCGAGACTGAGCAAACTACCACAGTGGTGGTTGGTTGGAAGCATGCGATGTGTAATTTAACAATCAAACGGCATGAATTCAAGCACAGCTCAGTCTCGACAAATCAAACAGATTGCTTTTCAGCATAGCTCAGCCTCGACCAATCAAGCTGTGTGCTTTCAAACTTCCCGAACTTTCTTAAAAATCTTTATAAGCACAAGTCCAGGTATAACTCGACATTATGTTTGTAAAACATGGATATGCCCTATTGGCATACTTGACTGTAAACTGGAGATTATGTTCGTAAAACATGGGTATGGCCCCTGGCATACTGGACGATGAATAAGAACAAAAAACAAGGCAAAGCCACACAACAAATGGCTACGGTAAGTGTTTCGGCGACATTTCAAAGGTGACAAAGGTCAAGGTTGTGTTCATGGTGGCGCGAGTGTGTGACAAATGTTAGTGCATGGGTTCAACATCCCACCAACAGCTAGGGTCATATAGAGACGGGACCACAGTTTAAAGTCTCATCCGACAGACCAGTGGGATGGAAATACTATGAAAGTATTGACGCCTAAGACGAGGTTTTAACCCACCACCTCCGGATTGGAAGTCAGGTGTTCCAATCCCTAATCCAGCCACAATCCATCCCGTCCAAGTATTGAAGCAATCCTTCGCGAAATATTGAAGATATTACATGTTGGAGAAACTGTTTTACAAACTTTTCCACGTAACAAAATGGCTAAATGTTTCAGCAACATTTCGAAGGTGACAAGGTCGTGTTAATGGTGGCACGAGTGTGTGACAAATGTGTGACAAATGTTGAAGTGATTCAAGTGTCCAAGTATCGAAACAATTCTTCACGTAATATTGAGGATATTAAATGTTGGATAAACGCTTACAAACTTTTCGACATAACAAAATGGCCAAGTGTTTCAGCGACATTTCGAAGGTGACAAAGGTCAAGGTTGTTAATGGTGTAATATTGAGGATATTAAATGTTGGATAAACGCTTACAAACTTGTGTACACACTGTGGTATACTTGTGAACACACTTGCTTGTGCACCTATAAATAGTCTGCTCGTGCACCTAAGTGCACAAGAAAAAAATGTTGCACAAGTACCTTTTGTACGCACAAATTGATCCACATGTATACCTGTAGCCTATTTCACCAACATTGCAAAGCATACTTTTCTAGTAAAGTATACTTCTAGGGAGCAATCATTTAATTTTCCCCAAAATGCATTATTTCATATAGAACTATATAACGACTGCATATATTTGATGATTAAAAGTACGCAGAATTATTATACAGAATTTATTACATTATCACAGCAAAATGGCTGTGATAATGTAATAAATTCAGTATACGGTAATAAAAATGAATAAATTTATTCTAAAATTGAAAATTTCTCCCTCAAAGATTACTTTGCTAGAAAAGTATACTTTGCAATGTTGGTGAAATAGGCTACTGGTTAAAGACATCGGATTCTGATAGTCGGACACTCTGCCGATAGATATCTGATGCTTGTGCATCAACTTTCACTACAAGTACCACAAGACCCTTGTGAGCTGAAATAAAATAGTCTGCTTGTGGGTGCACAAGAAAAATATGTTGCACACAGATCTCTTATATGCACAATTGATCCACAGGTATATCTGGTTGAAGACGGACGGACGTAGGGAACCACAAAAGCAACGCAATATGCCCCCTTGCTATCGCATTGGGGAGGGTGGGGGGGGGGGGGCATAATAAAAAGGCAAGCTAATAAGCCCTATTTGATCATTATCAGTGCCATGCTGAGATTCCGATTGGACGAGCATGGCCAGTATGTCTCATACCAATATAAGCGACTATTGCGATAACATTCATACAGAAATATCACGGTGTGGTTACGTCACATGCACCTGCCATTAAAACCCTCTTCCACCTGCAGTTTTCGAAATATCTCTTGCCATAAACCCACTACATGTAATTCCAAGCTTTCGGCAGGAAATTCGGCCCTAGTGGGTTTGTGGTTCATTAAGGATCATTCAACCTTGAGAATGTTTTGGAGGTATTTCGAGATAATGCACAAAACTATTTTGTATATACCCAGAAGGGTTCATCCAGAAATCAAACCCGTCTGCGAGTCCGTACAGATTTTGTTCTAAATAATTCCATAACTGATATAGCTAGGTGGCAGGGGATTGTTTTTATTGTATAGTAAATTTCATTTTGAGAAAACAAAAAAAAGAAATTTTAAACATGCGATGGGTGTGTCTAAAAAATTGCACCTTCTGCTAGTTCATTGGAATTTTTTTCTCAAAATAATGTGTCTAGACCGTTTTGTGCAATAAGAATACAATATTTGCATACACAGTAGATCCAGATGAGCCTATGTCATACAGAGCTCCAGATAAGCTGCGTATTTGCTTAAATACCCAATTAAAACTGCCAAAAACCCAATTGAAATCACAAGTATCAAAAAACAATACAAATTGTGTGGTACCTTTGCTGCAGAAAACAATAAACAAACCACAAATATAGCATATTTTCTTATTTTTCCAAGGAGACAATTCTAATGAAATACCAAAGATGCGTTTTCATTTAGAAGCAACCTATTCAATAAGTGCGGTCTCCTGATGTGTACATGTGTGATTCTATTTGACACAATAACAATTTGAAATACCCAATTGCTTCAGAAATGATGGAGTGACAAAATAAGAAAATATGCTATATTTGTGGTCTGTTTATTGATTTCTGTAGCATGATAAAGATACCACAAATTTTTCATTGCTTTTCACTATATACTTTGATTTCAATTGGGTATTTAAGCAAATACGCAGCTTATCTGGAGCCCTGGATTAGCTATAAAGAGAATGACTTGTCGTAGGAGATTATAACATTTCACAGGGATTATGAATTTTATCACATCAAAATACGGTAGCAGTTCCTGATATATTTAGGAAAATGCTGGTCGAAGTGGAAACATAGCAGGGGCTTGTGACGAACGTTACCAACCTGGCATACTATCACTCCGTAAGCTATTACGCTGTAAGAAATGTCCGGCGGAAGCATGTATGAACATATCCCAGCTTTTACTCAAATTTAATGCACACAATTTGAGGCCATGCTTATAAAACTCTGCTATCATGCTCAAATTCAAGAACTTTGATTGGTCGAGACTCAGTATCGGCCAATCAACGGCATATTTTCAATACGAATTTGGAGAACGTGTTCCGAAAGTTTTATATCTATTTTGGCCCAGGAATTTTGATCGAGTTATCAGACCAATTATGGCCTGTGTTTAATAAATTTATGGTTTTGACACACCAAGAAGTTTGCAAATGTGATAAAGAAATGGCAATATGTGTGGTATATTATGGGTACCGCTGTAGGTAAATTTAAACACACAGCCTTGATAGTTCTTACAGCTTAACCCTTTGAATGCGGGAACCGTAAATTGTCGTCTGCTGCCATGTATATTTTGCTCCTTTCTCCATAAAAACATGGTTCGTAAACATGTTTTTCATGAAAAGAAAATGGAATACAAAAAAACAAATTGCAGACGACAATTTAATGGCACATTGTAAGGGACAATAGCAAAAATTGTGATAAGCGTACAGAAAGACTATTACACGGTCAACTATTATGCAATGGCAAGAGGAGATCAGAGTGACATCCCTTTGGTTCTATTTATAGATATCTGATTCAATGGTATACGAGACAGGCCATGTGATGTTTGTACACACAAACATGTGCAATATCTCATAAAAAATATTTACAAAATTTTCCGTAAATTATGTCGATATTTGACAAAGATTTCATAGCAAATAGAATTCCGCATTTGCTATGAACATGAACATAAAATATCAGTTACTGTGAATATTTTCATGAAAAATCTTACATATTCGTAGGTACAAAATCACGTGGCGTGTTCCATATTTGTACAACCAGTTGTCGAGGCCTAGGGGTTAAGGCATCCGCCTCGCAACCGGGAGGTCGAAGGTTCGAGCCTACACTCGGGCTGATATGGCCGTTTGGTCAGCTAATTAAACAAATGGTACCAATTGCCTACCTGCCTGATGCATGGTATAAAGGATAGGAATTGGGAAATACTGCCGTTCGGAGATTCGAGCATCTCGCAAGTCAAACCTGGCTGTCCCTTTCAATAGGGGTGACACTATAATGAACACACATTTTACTTTATTATTTGGGAGATTCATTGACAGGAATTTGACTGAACCCTCACTACACGGGAGACGAAAATTGTCGTCTGCTGTTTTTAATTTTTGCCTTTAAAAGTATTAATAAAAAAAAGCCGTTTTCACAGCATATGAGAATCTCATGCGCTGCCAAAACATGTTTCTATCAAGAAATATTGAAAATGAAACATTTCCACCAGATGACAAAATTTAATTCAGCGTTGTAAGGGATAAATTACTCCTTGAAAATGACGAAACAAATCCTGATATTTGTAGATTTTCTTGGTCTTTATAAAAAAAAATCTGAAATTTTCAGAAAAATAAAAAAAGAATTCCTGAAACTCACTACAGAATAGCAATAAGAAATAAAAACCGATAACAACTTTCAAATTTTGTCGTCTGCTGTTTTTTTCTTCGGAATTTTCGATATTCTCAATAAATACATGTTTTGGCAGAGCAGGATAATCATTTCAAGATGATTCTCATGTTCTACCAAAGCATGTCTTTAGTAAGAAACAACAACAAACGCAAAACAGCAGACGCAAAACAGCAGACAGTAATTTGTGCTTCCCGCTCTTTTCGGCGTGAACAACTAGCGGCCATACCATCCCCAGCTAGGCTGAAATCGTATGTAAAAATAAAGCCATAAATACATTAACCGCGTGTCTAAGACGACGACATCAGACATTCCAAATCCCATCTTAGCACGATGGACAAACATTGTTTGTGGACATGCGTTGTCCACACAATCGTCCACTGGTGATTCGTGACTGTTCACCAATATGGTGTACGAACGGGGTCAAAACTAAATGTACAGGTGCAGCTATAAACATATCAGGTGCACCTGTAAATATACAGGTGCACCTAAAAATACGTACCTATACAGCTGCACCTGTAAATACAGCTGCACCTGTAAATACAGCTGACCTGTATACAGCTGCACCTGTATATAGCTGCACCTGTATGGTACTAGAACTGCACCTGTAGTTTTATAGCTGCACCAAATGTATGTCTCGCACCTGTATTTGTCAGTAGTGCTGCACCTGTAAAATGTACAGCTGCAGTTGTAAATGTATAGGTGCACCTGTAAAAAATACAGCTGCACCTGTATAGTAGCTCACCTGTAAATGTATAGCTGCACTGTAAAATGTACAGCTGCAGCTGTAAATGTATAGCTGCACCTGTAAAAAGTACAGCTGCACCTGTATTTGTATAGCTGCACCTGTAAATGTATAGCTGCACCTGTATATCAGCTGCACCTATACATTTACAGCTGCAGCTGTACTTTTACAGCTGCACCTGTATTATTTACAGGTGCACCTGTAAATTTTTGTAGACCAATCAAAACGTCGATAGCATATCACATTTACTTCGTGATCAATGTTATCATGGTTATGTAAACGCATGTTTCGTACATATGGATTCGTACCCAGTCCAGTTCGTATCCAGTAAATTCGTGTGACATTGCATATGCTACATGTAGTCTAGCTTGTCAGTCATAACTACATGTATATAATAATACATGTTGCGCACCTCGACATTTGGCAATGAGGGTACGGTTGTATGTATGTATGTATGTACGCTATTGATCGCTAAAGTGTGTTTATTATCTTATCGTGCATACATTATAACCGTTAGAACCATACAGTGACATAATTGGAAGCGAGAACAGGCACCAATATTATCAACAAAATAAGCAAGGACTTCCGACTTAAAAAATTGTTTAGATGCCAGATCGCCGCAGATGCGATTTCCTGACATCTAGGCCACGAAAAAAGTCATCCAACTATTCGAGTATTGTAGATTTTCGTCTGAACTTATCTCAACAGAGCAAGTTCAGCCCGTTTCCCAAGCAATCAAAACATCATCTTCATTTGCTAAATATAGAAACTATATATAATCAGGACAACGCTCGGGCATAGGTACGTACGTGTGTTTAGTTTACCGTTATATACTGCTCGTCAATGAAAACGCACCAGGCTGGCAATCGGGTATGTGTTAATACTTTACATTAAAATATTGTTTGATGAGAGTTTTTTTTTTATATCAGTTGTTATGTGGCTTTGAAAAAGATGTATCTACATATGACAGGTTGTTTGATGACAAATGCAGTGTTTGTTTAGTTCTTTTCTCGTTCTGTCACCCGTGCAACGCCATTTCTACGCAGGATTCCTGAGGGCAATGGACAAATCAGGAATACGTTGCGGTGCTGTGAACTTGGTCATCATTGTGTTTGTGTCGGTACACTAAAAAAACGGTGTGTACAACATTATCTATGCTACAAATGAGTCAATGCTGAGAAAACGTCAAATTTGCTATTGACGTTACGTAAATTTAGTGTGTACAATTCTGTGTTAGTCTTTCTCCAGACCATTGTATTGACAATCATACGAAAGTCATGTTTGTTGCAACAAAACGCATATATTAATTAAATAAAACGAAGTTCAGCCCTTTGACGTTCAACAGTCATGTAAACGTCAACTAGTACAGAACATATTTCCTTGGCAATTTGTTAGGCCACGTCATGGCAACAGAAAGCCACTTTGAAAATGCATGTGCATCTTTTCAAATACATGCAATTTCCAATTTTGTG
>CM055273.1:18719426-18789134 GCA_029237695.1 Conchocele bisecta | reverse complement strand
ATGTCTTTGGCATTTTGTATGTGGCAGTTGAATCTCGTTATACCCCTTATGTGAGTATTACAATTATTCGTAATCCTCTTTTAGGGGAAGGGGCCAAGTGACTTTGGTGTGGTATGGACCTGGCACCAGGACAGGTTATTCTATTTTCAGGGCTGAATATATTTTTTCTCTATGTAAATATTTACATGACCATAGCTGTTGATAGGCCGTTAAACTCCAATAAACAAACAATCAAACCATTTGTTTTGGAAAACCCATAATAAAACGTAAACATCTCAATCAATCAATGGTCTTTCGGATGAGACTTGAAACTGAGTCTCGTACATAAATGAGCTTAGTTGTTGCTGGGATGTTAAACCCATTCACTTTTGAATCGAGCGCTCTTCTGGCCGAATTGTACCCCCGGCATATGAAGTATGGCAAGGGGTATATAGTTTGTAGCTCGCATGCACGAAGTGCAGAAGAGCTTATGGCATACCCCCGGCTGCATCGGCGTCCACAAACTTAACGTTGGGTAAATGTCTTATAACTTCTGTTTCCTTTCATGGAACACCTTGTTATTTCATACATGCATTCCTCAGATGACCCTCTATCATGCTGTAGCAAATCCATGACCCACCACACAGCCCTTACCCCAAGGTCAAGGTCACAAACTTGGCACATTCATAAACTTAACGTTGGGTAAATGTCTTATAACTTATGTTTCCTTTCATGGAACATCTTGTTATGTCATACATGCATTCCTCAGATGACACTCTATCATGCTGTATCAAATCCATGACCCACCACCCAGCCCTTAGCCCAAGGTCAAGGTCACAAACTTGGCACATTCATAAACTTAACGTTGGGTAAATGTCTTATAACTTTTGTTTCCTTTCATAGAACGCCTTGTTATTTCATACATGCATTCCTCAGATGACCCTCTATCATGCTGTAGCAAATCCATGATCCACCACCCAACCTTTACCCAAAGGTCAAGGTCACAAACTTAGCACATTCATAAACTTAACGTTGGGGTAAATGTCTTATAACTTCTGTTTCCTTTCATGGAACGCCTTGTTACTTCATACAGGCATTCCTCAGATGACCTTCTATCATGCTGTAGCAAATCCATGACCCACCACCAAGCCCTTACCCAAGGTCAAGGTCACAAACTTAGCACATTCATAAACTTAACGTTGGGGTAAATGTCTTATAATATCTGTTTTCTTTCATGGAGCGCCTTGATATTTCATACATGCATTCATCTGATGATACTCTATCGTGCTATAGCAAATCCATGACCAACTGCCCATCCCTTACCCGAAGGTCAAGGTCACAAACTTAGCACATTCATAAACTTAACGTTGGGGTAAATGTCTTATAACTTCTGTTTCCTTTCATGGAACGCCTTGTTATTTCATACATGCATTCCTCAGATAACCCTCTATCATGCTGTAGCAAATCCACGACCCACCACCCAATCGTTACCCCAAGGTCAAGGTCACAAACTTAGCATGTTCATAAACTTAACGTTGGGGTAAATGTTGTGTAACTTCTGTTTATTTACAGGGTACGCCTTCATATTTCATACATGCATTCATCTGATGATACACTATCGTGCTATAGCAAATCCATGACCCACCGCCCACCCCTTTCCCCAAGGTCAAGGTCACAATCTTGGCACATTCATAAACTTAACGTTGGGGTAAATGTATTATAACATCTGTTTCCTTTCATGGAACGCCTTGCTATTTCAAATATGCATTCATCTGATGATACTATATCGTGCTATTGCAAATCCATTACCAACCTCCAATCCCTTACCCGAAGGTCAAGGTCACAAACTTAGCACATTCATTAACTTAATGTTTGGGTAAATGTTTTATAACATCTGTTTCATTTCATGGAACGCCTTGATATTTCACACACGCATTCATCTGATGATACTATATCGTGCTATAGCAAATCCATGACCAACCGCCCCTCCCTTACCCCAAGGTGAAGGTCACAAACTTAGCACATTCATTAACTTAACGTTGGGGTAAATGTTTTATAACATCTGTTTCCTTTCATGGAACGCTTTCATATTTCATATATGCATTCCTCAGATGACCCTCTATCATGCTGTAGCAAATGCACGACCCACCACCCAACCATTACCCCAAGGTCAAGGTCACAAACTTGTTCATAAACTTTACATTGGGGTAAATGTTGTGTAACTTCTGTTTCTTTACACTTTGAACGCTTTGATATTTCATACACATGCGTTCATCTGATGATCCTCTATTGTGCTACAGCAAATCCATGACCCACCCCCACCCCTTTCCCCAAGATCAACATCATAAACTTAACGTTGGAGTAAATGTATTTTTATAACTTCTGTTTCTTTACAGGGAACACCTTCATATTTCATACATGCATTCATCTGATGATACTCTATTGTGCTACAGCAAATCCATGACCCACCCCCCACCCCTTTCCCCAAGGTCAAGGTCACAAACTTAGCACATTTATACATGCATTCCTCATGTGAATAGCTATCATGCTGTAGAAAATCACGAACTTAGTGTGTTCATAAACTTAACGCTGGGTTAAATTTTGTTTTCATTCTCTTTTCAGGGAGCGCATTGATATTTCATACATGTTATCATCTTAATATGCTATATCATGCTATAGCAAATCCACGACCCACCTTCCATCACTGACCTCAATGTCAAGGTCCACCGCCCACCCCTTATCCCAAGGTCAAGTTATATAATATTCATGTTTTTTATACAACTGTGCCAAGTTTGAATGAAGGCTGCCATGCCAACAGGCGAGCTTCGTTGTCTTCTGACAACTCTTGTTGTCATTCTGTCCGTCCATCCGTTCGTAAGATTTGCGTTAAAGTTTTTGTTTGTCGGTTGAGGTGGTGGCCGGTGATATCCGTAAGCCTCTGCTCACTTGCTCTAGTCAGGTAAATAATCTCACAATCCGTTGCTTGTTTTCATTTCAGAGTGAGTAAGAACAGTGATCAAAACAGCATGGACTGTAAAAACCTCTCGCGTTGTTGGTGGCCAACTCTCATACGTATGGAGTTCGAGACATTCGACAAAATGACGAAGTACTCTCGCATACCGGAAGAAATTCTACAAACACTTATAGAACAATGTAGTTTCTTTTTCCATAGCGGAAATGAAATATGATAAAGTTATTCTATTTATAACTCGTTATGTGAATGCCATGTTAACAGCTGCCGGTCTCGCAAGCAAGAAAACCGAGGGTAACCAAATGAATTGGATGACAGAAGGGAGGTAACCCGTGCTACAAAGCATGATACAGTCTGTTTAACAGATGTAGTGGGAAAATGTGAAAGGTAGTGCAGAGCTCCAGATAAGCTGCGTATTTGCTTAAATACCCAATTAAAATTGCCAAAAACCCAATTGAAATCAGAAGTAGCGAGTATCAAAAAGCAATAAAAAAAAATGTGGTACATTTACCATGCTGCAGAAAACAATAAACAGACCACAAATATAGTATATTTTTCTTCTTTTCCATGAAAACACATTTTGGTGAATTGTCTCCAAGGAGACAATTCTAATGAAATGCCAAGACATGTTTTCATTTCGAAGCAAACTATTCAATAATTGCTGTCTGTTGATGTGTAAACAGTAGTGTGATTTGATTTTACCCAATTACAATTTTGAAATACCCAATTGCTTCAGAAATGATTGAGTGACAATACTCAATTACTAATTCCTTATCTGGAGCGCTGGGTAGTGTGTTGGAATTGATTCGCCGTCGTAAAGAGATTGACCGCGAAAAATTTGGGTTTGCGATAAACCCGACTGTGGTGTTCATTTCATGTTTATTCAAGATAACAAAGCTGAAAATGCTTCCGGTGGATTAGGTTAAACCTTCGTTGAGATTCTTGTATGCGGATTGGTGAACAGTCACGAATCACCAATGGACGATTGTGTGGACAACGCATGTCCACAAACAATGTTTGTCCATCGTGCTAAGATGGGATTTGGAATGTCTGATGTCGTCGTCTTAGACACGCGGTTAATGTATTTATGGCTTTATTTTTACATACGATTTCAGCCTAGCTGGGGATGGTATGGCCGCTAGCTGTTCACGCCGAAAAGAGCGGGAAGCACAAATTACTGTCTGCTGTTTTGCGTCTTTTTTTTTGCGTTTGTTGTTGTTTCTTACTAAAGACATGCTTTGGTAGAACATGAGAATCATCTTGAAATGATTATCCTGCTCTGCCAAAACATGTATTTATTGAGAATATCGAAAATTCCGAAGAAAAAAACAGCAGACAACAAAATTTGAAAGTTGTTATCGGTTTTTATTTCTTATTGCTATTCTGTAGTGAGTTTCAGGAATTCTTTTTTTATTTTTCTGAAAAAAATTTTTTTTTATAAAGACCAAGAAAATCTACAAATTTCAGGATTTGTTTCGTCATTTTCAAGGAGTAATTTATCCCATACAACGCTGAATTAAATTTTGTCATCTGGTGGAAATGTTTCATTTTCAATATTTCTTGATAAAAACATGTTTTGGCAGCGCATGAGATTCTCATATGCTGTGAAAACGGCTTTTTTTTATTAATACTTTTAATTAAAAACAGCAGACGATAATTTTCGTCACCCGCGTTGTGAGGGTTCAGTCCAATTCCTGTCAATGAATCTCCCAAATAATAAAGTAAATGTTTGTTCATTATAGTGTCACCCCTATTGAAAGGGACAGCCAGGTTTGACTTGCGAGATGCTCGATTCTCCGAACGGCAGTATTTCCCAATTCCTATCCTTTATACCATGCATCAGGCAGATAGGCAATTGGTACCATATGTTTAATTAGCTGACCAAACGGCCATATTAGCCCGAGTGTAGGCTCGAACCTTCGACCTCCCAGTTGCGAGGCGAATGCCTTAACCCCTAGGCCTCGACAACTGGTTGTACAAATATGGAACACGCCACGTGATTTTGTACCTACGAATAAGTAAGATTTTTCATGAAAATATTCACAGAAACTGATATTTTATGTTCATGTTCATAGCAAATGCGGAATTCTATTTGCTACGAAATCTTTGTCAAATATCGACATAATTTACGGAAAACTTTTACATATTTTTGTGAGATATTGCACATGTTTGTGTATACAAACATCACATGGCCTGTCTCGTATACCATTGAATCAGATGTCTATAAATAGAACCAAAGGGATGTCACTCTGATCTCCTCTTGCCATTGCATAATAGTTGACCGTGTAATAGTCTTTCTGTACGCTTATCACAATTTTTGCTATTGTCCCTTACAATGTGTCATTAAATTGTCGTCTGCAATTTGTTTTTTTGTATTCCATTTTCTTTTCATGAAAAACATGTTTACGAACCATGTTTTTATGGAGAAAGTAGCAAAATATACATGGCAGCAGACGACAATTTACGACGGTTCCCACATTCAAAGGGTTAAGCTGTAAGAACTATCAAGGCTGTGTGTTTAAACTTACCTACAGCGGTACTCCTAATATACCACACATATTTCCATTCCTTTATCAGATTTGCAAACTTCTTGGTGTGTCAAAACCATAAATTTATTAAACACAGGCCATAATTGGTCTGATAACTCGATCAAAATTCCTGGGCCAAAATGGATATAAAACTTTCGGAACACGTTCTCCAAATTCGTATTAAAAATATGCAGTTGATTGGCCGATACTGAGTCTCGACCAATCAAAGTTCTTGAATTTGAGCATGATAGCAGAGTTTTATAAGCATGGCCTCAAATTGTGTGCATTAAATTTGCGTAAAAGCTGGGATAGGTTCATACATGCTTCCGCCGGACATTTCTTACAGCGTAATAGCTTACGGAGTGATAGTATGCCAGGTTGGTAACGTTCGTCACAAGCCCCTGCTATGTTTCCACTTCGACCAGCATTTTCCTAAATATATCAGGAACTTCTACCGTATTTTGATGTTATAAAATTCATAATCCCTGTGAAATGTTATAATCTCCTACGACAAGTCATTCTCTTTATAGCTAATCCAGGGCTCAAGATAAGCTGCGTATTTGCTTAAAAACCCATTTGAAATCAGAAGTATATAGTGAAAAGCAATGAAAAATTTGTGGTATCTTTATCATGCTACAGAAATCAATAAACAGACCACAAATATAGCATATTTTCTTATTTTCACAGTGCTCCAGATAATGAATTAGTAATTGAGTATTGTCACTCCATCATTTCTGAAGCAATTGGGTATTTCAAAATTGTTATTGTGTCAAATAGAATCACACATGTACACATCAGGAGACCGCACTTATTGAATAGTTTGCTTCTAAATGAAAACGCATCTTTGGTATTTCATTAGAATTGTCTCCTTGGAAAAATAAGAAAATATGCTATATTTGTGGTTTGTTTATTGTTTTCTGCAGCAAAGGTACCACAAAATTTGTATTGTTTTTTGATACTCGCTACTTGTGATTTCAATTGGGTTTTTGGCAGTTTTAATTGGGTATTTAAGCAAATACGCAGCTTATCTGGAGCTCTGTATGACATAGGCTCATCTGGATCTACTGTGTATGCAAATATTGTATTCTTATTGCACAAAACGGTCTAGACAAATTATTTTGAGAAAAAAATTCCAATGAACTATCAGAAGGTGCAATTTTTTAGACACACCCATCGTATGTTTAAAATTTCTTTTTTTTGTTTTCTCAAAATGAAATTTACTATACAATAAAAACAATCCCCTACCACCTAGCTATATCAGTTATGGAATTATTTAGAAAAAAAATCTGTACGGACTCGCAGACGGGTTTGATTTCTGGATGAACTCTTCTGTGTATATAAAAAATAGTTTTGTGCATTATCTCGAAATACCTCCAAAACATTCTCAAGGTTGAATAATCCTTAATGAACACAAACCCACTAGGGCCGAATTTCCTGCCGAAAGCTTGGAATTAGTGGGTTTATGGCAAGAGATATTTCGAAAACTGCAGGTGGAAGAGGGTTTTAATGGCAGGTGCATGTGACGTAACCACACCGTGATATTTCTGTATGAATGTTATCGCAATAGTCGCTTATATTGGTATGAGACATACTGGCCATGCTCGTCCAATCGGAATCTCAGCATGGCACTGATCATGATCAAATAGGGCTTATTAGCTTGCCTTTTTATTATGCCCCCCCCCCAATGCGATAGCAAGGGGGCATTTTGCGTTGCTTTTGTGGTTACCTACGTCCATCCGTCTTCAACCAGATATACTTGTGGATCAATTGTGCATATAACAGGTCTGTGTGCAACATATTTTTCTTGTGCACCCACAAGCAGACTATTTTATTTCAGCTCACAAGGGTCTTGTGGTACTTGTAGCGAAAGTTGATGCACAAGCATCAGATATCTATCGGCAGAGTGTCCGACTATCAGAATCCGATGTCTTCAACCAGTAGCCTATTTCACCAACATTGCAAAGTATACTTTTCTAGCAAAGTAATCTTTGAGGGAGAAATGTTCAATTTTAGGATAAATTTATTCATTTTTAGCCAGGTTTTTTGAGAAAAAAATCCAGGCTATTGGATTGGCGAAAGCCGGGCGGGCGGGCGGCGGGCGGGCGGCATCCACAATCAATGTTAAGTTTTCGTGTTTGAGTCCATTTCTTTGTTACTGTACCACCTAGGACCACCAAACTTTCACAGCTTCATAATCAAGGGGTACCCACCACATATCACTATCCAACATGTTACTTTTTTTTTTAACTTGACCCATTTTTTCCGCACAATCGACTTAGCCATTTTCAATGTTAAGTTTTCGCGTTTTCAATGTTAAGTTTTCGTGTTTAAGTCCATTTCTTTGGTACTGTACCACCTAGGACCACCAAACTTTCACAACTTCATAATCAAGGGGTGCCCACCACATATCACTATCCAACATGTTACTTTTTTTTTTAACTTGACCCATTTTTTCCGCGCAATCGACTTAGCCATTTTCAATGTTAAGTTTTCGCGTTTCCAATGTTAAGTTTTCGTGTTTAAGTCCATTTCTTTGGTACTGTACCACCTAGGACCACCAAACTTCCACAGCTTCATAATCAAGGGGTGCCCACCACATATCACTATCCAACATGTTACTTTTTTTTAACTTGACCCATTTTTTCCGCGTTTTTAACTTGACCCATTTTTTCCGCGCTGTCAACTTTCACTTTCACAGCTTCATAACCAAGGGGTGCCTACCACATACAACTATCCAACATTTGACCATTTTTTTTACCTTCACCTATTATTTCTACGTAATTGACTTAGCCATTTTCAACGTTAACTTTTTAACGTACGTCTGGTTAAAGTTTTTTGCTTAAAACTTTTTCGTTATACTATATCTCTGCAACTGCTTCGCCCATTACCTTGAAACTTCACATGGGTGTTTATCATCATCCATATTTTCATTCTACCCCCCAACCGTGCTGCCCCTGTGCCCAATGTCAAGGTCAAATTACTTTGAATTCTTTTGTTAAAGTTTTTTCGTGTACTATATCTCTGCAACTGCTTCACCCAATACCTTGATACTTCACATGGGTGTTTATCATCATTGTTGCACCCGCTTGCGAAAAGCGCGATATCGTCGGCATTTTGGCATACGTCCGTCCGTACGTCCGTGTGTCCGGTTAAATTTTTTTCGTTAAAGTTTTTCGATCTACTATATCTATTTTTTTAGTGTCCATGCCTCGCCCCAAGGCACGACATGCAGGCCACGGCCATCTAGTCTACAAAAAGTGCGTATAATTATGTTATCCAAGTGTCTATGCTTGGAAAAAACCTGGCCTTCGTGGCTTTGCCTCGTTTCTTGTTATTATACTGAATTTATTACATTATCACAGCCATTTTGCTGTGATAATTTAATAAATTCTGTATCATAATTCTGCGTACTTTTAATCATCAAATATATGCAGTCGTTATATAGTTCTATATGAAATAATGCATTTGGGGAAAAATAAATGATTACTCCCTAGAAGTATACTTTGCTAGAAAAGTATGCTTTGCAATGTTGGTGAAATAGGCTACAGGTATACTTGTGGATCAATTTGTGCGTACAAAAGGTACTTGTGCAACATTTTTTTCTTGTGCACTTAGGTGCACGAGCAGACTATTTATAGGTGCACAAGCAAGTGTGTTCACAAGTATACCACAGTGTGTACATCCGTGTACATTTATGTCTAAAAGTTTGTAAGCGTTTATCCAACATTTAATATCCTCAATATTACACCATTAACACAACCTTGACCTTTGTCACCTTTGAAATGTCGCCGAAACACTTACCGTAGCCATTTGTTGTGTGGCTTTGCCTTGTTTTTGTTCTTATTCATCGTCCAGTATGCCAGGGGCCATACCCATGTTTTACGAACATAATCTCCAGTTTACAGTCAAGTATGCCAATAGGGCATATCCATGTTTTACAAACATAATGTCTAGTTATACCTGCACTTGTGCTTATACAGATTTTTAAGAAAGTTCGGGAAGTTTGAAAGCACACAGCTTGATTGGTCGAGGCTGAGCTATGCTGAAAAGCAATCTGTTTGATTTGTCGAGACTGAGCTGTGCTTGAATTCATGCCGTTTGATTGTTAAATTACACATCGCATGCTTCCAACCAACCACCACTGTGGTAGTTTGCTCAGTCTCGACCAATCAAACTGCGTGATTTCGAGCACAAATTTGGAGAATGTGTTCAAAATGTTTCATAAGCACAGACCCATACCTCGTATGTTGTGGATATAGTGATCGCCTCTCCGTCCGAAATGTTTCCGTTGTGCATTTATGCCGTGCTATTGATGGACACATAGAGAATAGTAGGTTAGTTCCGTGAATGGGTAAAAATATCTGGCAAGGCTAGGAAACGGGATGGGCGAGGCTCTGCCGAGCACATCCCGTTTCCATGCCGCGCCAGATATTTTTTCCCATTCACGGCACTAATCTACTTTTCTATTTATCCCGTCAACACCTACAAATGGCTGTAAAATGCAAAAATATAACCCCAGCTTCGGCACATATTCATACGCAGTAATTAGGTCGTATTGACAGGATATCAAAAATGTTTCACGGCACCGTGTTTCACGGCACATACGCACTGTGTTGACGGGATAAAAACTTCTTTTGATCAAGTAATCGGCGACTACGGCCAGTCGTAATATGTTGAGTGGAATATTGTGGATTATCTCACCGAGGAAACAATAGCTGATCAGTCTCTATATCGGTCCTAAATGCGAACATGAATTGTTGCTTCCATACCACAATCCCCTCTCTGTAACGGCCACTATTTTTGTTTATCCCATTTGGATAATTGCCAATAATTTAACCTCTACAATAATTATCTCTCTACAGCAGTGGTGGTTGGTTGGGAGCGTGCGATGGGTAATTTAACGATCAGGATTCATCCTTATCGGAATCCCCGACTGGAGACCTGGTTTCGCCGTCGGGTACGTCTTTGGCATTCTTGTATGTGAGGGTTCAATCTGGTTATACCCATTATATGAGTAATATGATTATTCCTAATCCCTTTACTTTTAGGGGAAGGGGCCAAGTAATTTTGGTGTGGTATGGACCTGGCACCAGGTCAGATTATTCCAATTTCAGGGCTAAATATATATTTTGTTCGATTTAAATATTCCGTTCTGATTTTGGCAGACCAAAGTTGCTAATTTTCCTTCTCAATTATCCACTTTATTGACAAAATGGCAATTTTACATAAATGTATATACAGTACATGTATATTAAGTCCTTTAGTATAGTATAGGAATTGTCATACAGTCTGCACTCGTTTATTATTCAAAGTCCAGGGGACTGACCTTCGCCTTAAAGGCCCTGAACGGCTCAGTATTACAATTTTCCGATTTTTTCAAACACAAAAACATGTTTGGCAACTGATTTAGTACACAAAACTAACATATACTGCCTAATACATGTAGATACATCTCAAGTCTTGAGATTTACATCTTAATCGCAATGTGAAGACAACAAAAACTTGTTTTGTGTACCACTCAGTGCAAAATGTCAATATTGACAATTTCTTTTCCGTAACCCAACGGCTTCGGCTCGGAAGCGAGTCGATAAACTCCGGCTATCGGAATTCATCGGCCGCGAATGGGGCAGTTGAGGAGTTGACCCGAGCGTCTATCGGAAAATCGATCGGGCTTTGAAACACGCACCTGGTGTTTGTTTATCAACAAACATTGATATTTTCATCGACTACAAACTCATTTTTGTACCAAAATGAATGCAAACAGTTTCAAAGTGTGTGTAAATAGAAACCTGTTGGATTTATGTGTGGGAAAACCCAATAGGAGGCCAAATTCGGCAACTTGAGCCGCATAGGGGCTTTAACTAAAATTTGAGTTAGTAAATAAAACATGTACTTTGGACCAAGATTTATTTGATTTATTGTTGTCTAACAGCCTATGAACAGCTAAGGTCATTTAAGGCCGGGTCAATAGATTTAGTACTACTAAATATATATATATATTGCCTGTACAAATGCGAGGGGGGGGAGGGAGGAGGGGGGTTCCAAATAATCAGAACTGAATATTTACAATAATTATATATTCAGCCCTGAAATCAGATTAATCCTGATCTGATGCCAGGTCCTCGCCACACCAGAATCACTTTGCCCCCTCCCAAAAGCAGTAGGATCAGTAATAATCTTACTGCTTTTAATGGGTACTAACCCAATTCAACTCCCAGGTAACAAAGGAGCCAAAGATAAAAATGTACCTGAGGGCCAAACCAGGCAAGTCTTGATTCCTATAAGGAGGAACCCACGATCGGGGTATGGGATCGTGTGGTCGTAATTAGTGACGTATTGCGTGACGTCAGTTTTATAGTAGATTTTGTAAAAACTTTCACGAAAAATAGAGCGTCATTTTTGTATGATTCCGTGCTCAAGTATTTTACCTGCATCAACTACTGGATTCTACAATAAAACAATAAATATTTAACCACTTAACCCTTTCACCCCTAAGTAACTGAAATGGATTTGATAAGTTTTCACACCAGTCCATTTATGAAAACGGAGTGTTTTTGTTCTCAAAATATGAAGATTATTTTCAGAAAGTTACGAGCCAGCTCATCTGGATCTGCACTGTTTGCACACAGCGCTATAGCGGGCTTTCGTGTTCAAAGAGTTAAAAGCAGCGAAATGCAAAGTAAATTTTGCTATATTTTCTGTACCATATATTAATGTTGCCGTTTGAAAGTTATTGAAGGAAAACACACTACAAAATGACATCGTACATTATGTCACATGTTTCTGATACCACATGATCGCACACCCTGCACATAGGTGGCGCTGTTGAAGATTACTCGGAATTTTTATCATTATGTCCTCGTCATATTTTTACATTTCGTGTCATTTTATCCATGTACGTGTATTCTGAGGTATTCATCATATTATACACGGGTGGCAGGCTGGACAAAAAGTATTGTAGGCGAACGAACAGCGTAAAATTCATCTATGAAGAATTGTTTCGCATCAGTCAGAATCCTAAATTATATACAGTGGAACCTATCTAAACCGAACAGCAAGAAAACACATGTGATCTTATTTTTGATGAACTTCTTGGTCATTTATGTTCTTAATGTCTGTTCGTGATCGCATAGCACACAACCATGGCTCAGAATGATCAAATACTGCTTTACAATGAAACCTCCCTTATCCGGATACCCTGGGGACCTCCGAGGGTGTCCGGTTTCGAGAGGTTTCACTGTACGACTAGCCAAAACAAAATTGTCTTCTTGAATTTGCAAATGGTATAGCCACTGATCAGCTTGCACGTCCCGTGTAGTCTGATCAGGGGCGATACTGTTTGCTATTGCATTGATACGGAGTCCCTATCATAGTGTTTAGTCAGCCAGTGGCCTAGATATCGTCATAATTTACATAAATTCAGTCCGTGCGTGTTGATTCATGTTTTGTGATCCGACTAGGTTTTGTGATCCGAAAACTTTCTGAACATGATCTCGAAATTTGTACTCGAAATTGAGCAGTTTTTCCAGGCGCATGTTTCAGGCCTGGCTTGACAGCCTAGTGGTAGATCATTGGACTTCAGTGCAGAAGGTTGTTGGTTGAATCATCGCACTTGCATGAACAAAATATTTCCTTCCCACTGTTTTTTTTTTATGAGACTTGAAACAGAGATCCCTTCTCTATATTAACCTTAACTATTGTAGGGACGTTAAACCCGTTCACCCATTCATTAATCCGGCCTAAAATGACCTTAGCTGTTGACAGGCCGTTAAACATCATTAAATAAATACTTAAAGCTGTTCACATGGGGCCCAACTAAACTGCGTACGGATGTACAGCTAAGAAGTTATAGCCCATAATAAGAGTAACGAGACGGTGTAAATTAACGGTAGGGGTTCCTCCTTATATGAATCATGATTTGCCTGGTTTGGCCCTCAGGTACGTTTTTATCTTTGGCTCTTTTGTTACCTGGGAATTGAATTGGGTTATTTCCCATTATAAAAGTAGTAAGATTACTACTGATCCTACTGCTTTTGGGAGGGGGCCAAGTGATTCTGGTGTGGCGAGGACCTGGCATCAGATCAGGATTATTCTGATTTTAGGGCTAAATACTTGAACATGTACTTGTACAGGTAATATATAGGATTTAGTACTGAACCCATTTACCTGGCCTTAAATGACCTTAGTAGTTGATATCTGTTAAACCCCAACAAACAAACAAACAGGGCTGAATATATATTTATCTCGGTGTAAATATTCCATTCTGATTTTGGGATTTACCCGCCAATGCAGCAGGTTAAATGGATTGAACTCGTTGGCACGGACCTTTACATGACCCGTAGCAGTTTATAGGCCGTTAAACAAACACAAACAAACGACTATAAAGAAGTTTGTAAGGGACAAATGATATTTACAGTAACATTTTCACTGACAGTCGATGTTAACAAATCTTTTCTTGGGTGTGTTCACATTTAATTATGTGTACATATAAGAGGGAAATTGAAACATTACTGTCTGTTTCACGAAACCTGCCCAAATTTTCACGGCTATATATAAACAATGCAAAAACAGTATTTTTTTGGATAATATTAAATTTTATCAATATTTAAGAATGAGCCTTTTTATTTCGTGAAATTTGGTCAAATACGGATTTTATTACGAAAAATTGATTTGTCTATGGGCATTTAACATGTGGGGAAAAGGAGGTGGAGGAGCTGTGGGAGCAGGGCTCCAGATAAGGAATTAGTAATTGATATTGTTACTCCATCACTTCTGAAGCAATTGAGTATTTAAAAATATTAATTGGGTAAAATAAAATCACACTACTGTTTATACATCAACAGACAGCAATTATTGAATAGTTTGCTTCGAAATGAAAGCATGTATTGGCATTCCTTGGAGACAATTCTAATGAAATACCAAGATGTCTTTTCATGGAAAATAAGAAAAAAATTAACCAAATACGCAGCTTATCTGAGCTCTGTGTGGGAGGAGTCAGAAAACGAAAATAAAATGGAAAATTGACTCCGAAACCTGGCTAGATAGCTTGGAAATGATCTAACTAAGAAAACAAGTTAAATTTTGAAAATCGGTCCAGTATTTCTGAAATGCTACAATTGTCCCCATGTTAAATCCCCAGACACTACAAATTTCCCCATGTTAAATCCCCATGATAGACATCTTCACTGTGAATATGTCTATGGGGATTTAACATGGGGACATTTGTAGAATGTTTCGCAATAAAATCAATATTTGACCAAATTTCACGAAATAAAAATAAGACTCGTTCTTAAATTTAATATTATCGAAAAGAAATATTGTTTTTGAATTGTTTATCATATTCATATTGCCGTAAAATTTGGGCAGCTTTCATGAAACAGACAGTATTGAGAAGTAGGTTCATACAAACATTTTTATCATCCGAAGTTTAGTGCTTTGCTCAAACCTCACCAAGTCATGTGTATACATAAATGAGTATTTTGAGTTCATAATCCGAGTACATGCTCCGTAGATTTATAATCAAGGTGCCAGAGTGCTAGCTATTGGTGTTTATCAGCTTCATTTGTGAATGAAACTGTGTATGAACGGTGTCTGTACTGTTTTCCATACCAGCGAATTATCACAGTTTCTGTATGTGTTCCGCCGTGATAATGAGCCCAATTTTCTGTCATAGCCAGACACACATGTTTATAAATGCTACCTACAAACACAGGTGAAACTGTCAAACTTGTGACATAAACAAAATGCGAATTGAAACAATAATCGCATTACCCCACCCACCTGTTGTTGTACAGTACGTTAGGTTTCAATATTGATATTGAAACCTAACGTACTGTACGACAACAGGTGGGTGGGGTCATGTGATTTTTTCAATGGTTAAAAAAATGCTCGTAAACTTTTTAGAAAGTACCCCACCCACCTGCTGTTGTACAGTAGGTGGGGGTAATGGCTTTATTTTTCAATGTGATTTTTTTTAGGTCACAGGTCCGAGTCTTTCAACTGGGCTACAAATATCAAAAAGTGCCCTTTGAACTTTGGAAGCCTGGTTGTATAAGGTGTACTGTACTGTACAGCTATATGTGACCGACCATGAGGAAAGGTGGCTTATTGAGTTTTTGACTAGCCAGTGATTAGCCGTGCTCACACTCGTGCAAATCGCAATTGAAATATTCATTATTCGTCGGAAATTGTTCCTCAAACCCAATAGACAAACCGGTCTTGTAAATAGGTTACCGAACTTGGATAATTACGGGTGTTGTAACCTCCCTTGCAGTACTTACATGTCTGCTGCATCATCGGCGTTAAAATTGGCATTGTTTGTCGGTTCAATGTCACGTTGATTAGTTTTGCACAGAATACACGGACAAACCAACAAAATCTGCCGAATCTAACGTCCAGTATACACCAGGGGGCCGTTTCACTAAACTTAATACAACTAAAGTGTTTGTAAGTGCGAAATCATGATATAAATTTCACATTAACAATGATCCAATTATTGTATTTACATGTATTGAGCACAGGCTGCATGCAGCCTATGCTCAATAAATGTAAATCCATCAATTGACATTTCCAGACGATCCTAAATTTGCACTTACGAACATTAGTAGTCGTACAAAGTTTAGTGAAACAGCCCCCAGATGTTTGTCAAAGGGAGCTTACTCTTACTCATGAGTTTCCAAGTGCTATTCATGAGATTGGTCTATAGCAAACAATATAGGTCCACATGTGGAAGACCCGGACCTGTGACGCAAACGTATCCCCATTACCCCACCCACCTGGTCTCATACTGTACATTACGTTTATGTACAATACGAGACCAGGTGGGTGGGGTAATTGGATTTTTTAATGGACATTTTTGTGTCACATATCTGAGTCTTCCGCCTGTGTATAGGCCCTGATCAGACTGGATGCGTATGCTGATCTGGGAATATACTGGTCACAAACCCTGTAAGCGCCTTTTTTGTCGTACCATGTACAGCTATATCAAGCTAATATTGACTAATTTATCCTAGGTCTCTGCTCACAGTTTTAAGCCTATACTCGTATTTTGTTTATAAATATTATTAAACTATGGTTTGCTCGATATATAAAGTGTTTGTTATTATTCACCCAGCTGAATTAACAGGGTGTTGGATGTGATGATTATATTCCACAGATGGATGGATATATGGAAAGGTGAACATTAAAATGCATTCCAGGGGGTTTCATCCACACAGTGAAATAATATAAATCATGGATGGTCATTTCACATGGCCAGAGGCATAGATCAAGATCGGTTGGATGTAGAATAAAACTGGCCGTGACTGGAGAAATGGCGCTTGTAGCATTTCTGGCCAGTGTATCTCCTGGTCCACTAGTACACTCCTGTATCCTCACAGCGATCTTCACTGTTCGACGCACGACAGATGTTCAGACTGCGCGAATGCCAGGCTGATCTGGGACTACACAGGTCTTAAATTCCATAAGCCCCACGTCTGCAGACACATACCACAAAGATGATTGATTGGGTATTGGTGTTTAACGGCCTATCAACAGCTATGGTAATTTACGGCCGGGCCAACGGGTTGGACTATCTCTAAATTAACATGTCCATCATGAGGGAAATTCCCAAAATCAGAACTGAATATTTACAGAAAAATATATATTCAGCCCTGAAATTAGAATATCCTGACCGAGTGCCAGGTCCATTCCACGCCAGTCACTTAAGCACCAACCCCAAAAGTAATATGATCTGCACAAATCGTATTACCTTTTATACGACTGTTTTAAAAAACGGTACTTATTATGTTTTACCGCGCGCCGGGTTGGCGGGCGGTCTCATCCGACAGAAAAAAAAGAAAAAGATGTGCACCTTGGTGTTTTTATGGCGAGAAATA
Organism: Conchocele bisecta; assembly: GCA_029237695.1. Classification (NCBI taxonomy): domain Eukaryota; kingdom Metazoa; phylum Mollusca; class Bivalvia; order Lucinida; family Thyasiridae; genus Conchocele; species Conchocele bisecta. Next base: position 18,771,780 of record CM055273.1, on the reverse strand, counting down.
TTTTTTAACAAAAATATCACCATAAATATGCCATTTTTTTTCTACATTTTTGTATTCAATTCTATATAGGGTACAGGGTTTGTGTACACAACTCCTCTGAAACCGTTCAGTCAATCGATCTGAAACAATACACGTCTTGTACACATATTGAAGATGTGCACGTTGATATTTTTATGCCGAAAAAAAATTACCTTTTTCCAATGAACAACTTTGAAATAGCATTGTACATCGATAATTCCTACTAAGTTTCGTCGACATCCGGCTAGCGGTTCATGAGAAGATTTGTTTAACAATTGCTATTTTAGACGGCGACCATCTTGGATTGGCGATGACCTCCATTTTAACATTTCTCAAAAGGCTTCACCCACGGACAATAACTTTTAAGTTAGGCTGCCATGGGCCAAGCGGTTCATGTGAAGAAGAATTTTGAAATCTCTAATAAAAGAACGACCTTTTGACCTTTCTGCGGCTATCTTGGATGATATAACCATCCGATTTCGACAAAAAAATGCACCAGAGTGATCGCCTGGATGATACCTTCGATTCGATATATTGTAACGTCCCTTCGTTGCGTCTACCTTCAATAATACGGGGTAAACCATAGTTTCCTGTTCACGCAGGGGGTTGGTAGCGGGCCCTCGTGAATCGGGATATAAAAATGGGAATAACTAGCTACTTGGCAATGAAAGAACGACAGTAGCGAATTCAGTATTAATACCTGATATTTTGCTAAGACATAAAACACAATATTATGCAACACCTACAAATGTATGAGGGTGATAATTCATGGTAACAATAATGGTACCGGGATGATACACAGGACTATATAAATCAACAGTTAGTCTTCGTAGTACATGTATGCGAGTCGAGACTAACTAACATAGGCGACTATGGGAACGACTGGACACGAGCAACTCTTTTCTAAAGCGTACACGCTCAGACCTAGACGGGGCTGGGGTGGGGAATAATGCTGGGTGGGGGAGTCACACAGCGGGGATCACGAAGCTGGGGTGGGAAATAATGCTGGGTGGGGGAGTCACACAGCGGAGATCACGAAGCTGGATGTGGGAAATAATGCTAGGTGGGGAATCACACAGCGGGGATCACGAGGCTGGGGGTGGGAAATAATGCTGGGTGGGGGAGTCACACAGCGGGGATCACGAAGCTGAATGTAGGAAATAATGCTAGGTGTAGGAATCACACAGCGGGGATCACGAGGCTGGGGGTGGGAAATAATGCTGGATGGGGGAGTCACACAGCGGGGATCACGAGGCTGGGGTGGGAAATAATGCTGGGTGGGGGAGTCACACAGCGGGGGTCACGAAGCTGGGGTGGAAATTATGACACTAGCTGAATGAGGGGCACACAACAGCTAGGACGCACGACAATGGAGTGGGGTTCACCTAACAGGATGTGGGGGGGGGGGGAGTCACACAGCAGGGGGTCACGAAACTTGAGTCGGGAATCGTATGGTAAAGGGGAAAAAGTGGGTGGGGTAATGAGATATTGACACACAGGAAATAATGCTGGGTGGGGGAGTCACACAGCGGAGATCACGAAGCTGGATGTGGGAAATAAGCTAGTGGAGAATCACACAGCGGGATCACGAGGCTGTGGGAAATAATGCGGGTGGGGGAGTCACACACGGGGATCACGAAGCTGGATGTGGGAAATAATGCTAGGTGGGGGAATCACACAGCGGGGATCACGAGGCTGGGGGTGGGAAATAATGCTGGGTGGGGGAGTCACACAGCGGGGGGATCACGAAGCTGGATTAGGAAATAATGTAGGTCAATCTCACAGCGGGGTCACGAAGGTGGGGGTGAAAATAAGGGGGGCGGGTGGGGGAGTCACAACAGCGGGGGTCCACGACGCTGGGTGGAAAACGACAACTAGGCAGAATGAGGCACACAACGCCTTAGGGACACGACCAAGGGTGGCGGTTCACCTCAGGAGTGGGGGAGTCACACAGCAGGGGGTCACAAAACTTGAGTCGGGAATCGTATGGTAATGGGGAAAAATTGGGTGGGGTAATTGACAACATCGTCGGTGAGTAATGGTTAAGGGGGGAGGGGTGGGGGGGGGGTGGTATTTGGGCCTTGGGAGTTCAGAGACGTGAGTTGCGTCTCGAGTTGCGTCTCTCGGGACAAAGTCGCCAACTGACAGATTTTGTCAGGCCGAGTTGGACAAGCGGAACTTGTCCAACCTCCCGCATAGTGATTGGCTGGATTGTGATGACGGACAGTTCCGATCAGATACGAGCCAAAACAAGCACAGCCAGTGAACATGGCGGCTGCATTTAACACACACCGGAAATGCCAACAAGCTATTGTGAATTATAACGAACTAAACAAGTTTCCTACTGTGTGAAGACGACAGTCATAAACTAGTGACAAGTGTGAACATTCAGGCATGCATCGAAGATCGTGGTAAGTTCTGTGCATAAAATGACAGTCGTGTTTTGTTCACAGGCCACAGCTTGATATTCCGTGGTAGCGACCACATCTATTACATTTTGTGTTTTCGAGTTTGGCGTGTTGCTTTGTCTGGGGCAACGTTGCGTGTGCAATAGCCGACAATTATTCTATATATATATTCTGTTAACTTAAAATATTAACTACAATTGCCAAGAAGTCGCAGCATGGCTTCCAGCGAGGGCGAAGAATGCGTTAGACCAAAGCGGAGGGCTGCGCAAACTGTCAAGGACTACAACAAGTTCGCGACGGAAGGTCGACCATTAGTGCCACGATTAGTGGTCAGTCGGACAATACGCTAAGAGTGCCGAGTGGGAGCGGGTACGCGAGTGCATTGTTCTCCCCAATTACGGAGCCGTCTACAGGTGAGACGGTTGCAACGACGGGGGTGCCCGGCTTTGGCGGAGAGAGGCTAAGCAACAACAACAACAACAGGTCACCGGAAGCGTCGCCATGTCCAAATTTCGAGGCGGAGGAATTGGAGATTAGTGCTCTCAAACGGGAGTTAGAGGGTCTGGACAAGGAGAAACGACGGCTGTCGTTGAAGAAGGAAAAGCGTGACTTATTGGACCAGCTAGCTAAGGCTAAGAAGGAGGTCAACTCTTTTAAGAAAGAAGGTAACTTTCTTTGTCGTGGAAGTCCCGCATGTGGCCAAAAGTGTTAAAGGTGCTGTTTCGAAAACAGGCCCTTTATCTGTAAAAATTCCAGAGCTTGACGTATTAAGCAGTGGGGATGAAACAGAAAATAACAATTGATGATTTGCGAAAAAACTCTAAATTACGAAAAAAGGTCGGCAAATTCTTAAGAAATTCAGGTCTTGAGTCGGAGAATTCCGAATTAGATTTGTCGTCTGATTCTGAATTGTCTGACGCTAGATCTGAAATGGACCGTAATACTAATAATTCAGATGGCGGTCGTTCAAATGCTAAAAAACACAAGAAAAAAGTTATGCAATCTGGAATAACTGCGAAAGCAGCGGACCGTGTTGTCAATCCGCAAGAGTGGCCGCATTCGCACTTGCAGTTTGAATATGTTAACAAGTCGGTTTCTTTCGATAACCTTGACTTCAAACTGTTTGTAGCAGGTGAGCTGGAAATCGTTTCATCTGAAATTATCTCCACGCAAGAGCGCAAAGGCAGAATAAACTTGTTGAAACGCATTGTTTACTTGTCAAACACATATTCTTTCGAGGGATTGCGTGGCTTTTATGCGGCCTGGCTGTGTGCCATTGAATTGGGACATAAGCAATGGTCTGATGACCCACGATCCACGGAGCAGGTCATGTTGGCCAGGCATTTACTCGGAGGAAATGTTTCGGCGAGGAAACAATCGTTCAAAAATGTTAAACCTACGCAGAAGGAATTTGAATCGTCCGAGAACGTTTGGTTCTGTTCATTATTCAACCGTAACAGATGTAACAAACAGGGTGATCACATGGATGTAGTCAGGGGTAGGATGAGGCATTGTCTTCACATTTGTGCTGAATGTTGGCAAAAAGACGGCAGAAAAGTGAAGCATGCAGAATGCTCAAAGGATTGCCCTCATTCTGTAATGTGACTTGCATCTATGGATCATGTTGTTACAAATATTCCAATTAACAAACATTTAATTGAAGTTTTTTGTCCATCCTTTGTGCAATTTGAGAGTGCAGAACAAAGTAAGAACGTTGATAAGTCATCTGATTCAAATGAGCATAATGATGCAGGTGCGGAAGTGCAAGCGCTAGATCATGTTAGATGCTGTTCCCATTTAAAATGTAACATTTGTTCTGTTGCTATACGTAATTATGCTAGTATAGAATTCTTGGTACAAGCCCACAATAAGGTCATAGATTCTGGGAAATACAATTATGAACATTGTCGCATTAAAGTGAATGATAAACTGAATTTTGAATTCCTTCGGCGTATGTTAATCAATTACAAAGATTCACAGTTATGTGATTTGCTCGAGTATGAATTTCCTCTGGGATGCACCGGGGATAATTCGATTAGTTCCTCCATAAAATGCAGAAATCACAAGGGGGCTAGAGAATATCCAAATCAACTGGAGTCGTATTTTGTTAAAGTGTTAATTGCCAAAACAGTTGTGGGTCCATTTTCGCACAATCCATTTAATAAGCATGCAACATTTTCTCCGTTAAATACAGTTCCCAAGAAAAACACGTCTGAGAGACGTGTATATTAGATTTAAGTTTTCTCCGAAAGGTAAGGCGATAAATGATACTATACATAAGAATGAATATTTAGGCAAAGCAGTTTCCTTGGTGTATCCTAGGGTGGATCACTTTGTACAATTAATAAGAGCACGCGGACAGGGGTGTTTAATGTATAAATGTGATCTCCGTAAAGCATTTCGCCAGATTAGTTTGGATCCCAGTGAGTACCACAAAGTTGGTTTTCATTTCAAGGGTCATTTAATGTTTGATACTGTGCTCAGTATGGGTCTTCGAAGTGCTAGTTACATTTGTCAAAGGCTAACTAACGCAATTGCATTCATTATGTTACTAATGGGTATAGCCACTTCTGAATTACCTTGACGATCTAGTTGGAGCAGAAAAGGCAAATAATGCTCAATTTGCCTATTTAACATTAAAGAGTACGTTGGAAAAGTGTGGGATTGAGGAATCCGAAGATAAAGCGTGCTCTCCGTCCACGCGCATGATATTTGTAGGAGTTCAATTCGATACGGTCACTATGTCGCTTGAAATAACACCAGAACGCCTTGAAGAAATTTCATTATTAGTTGCAAATTGGTTACATAAATCCAAAATGATCTAAAAAAGAGTTACAATCGCTTCTTGGCAAATTAAATTTTGTTAGTGCCTGTGTAAGACCAGGAAGACTTTTTGTGCAGCGTTTGCTCAGATTTCTTCGAGAGATTTATACTTTGGATTGCCAATTTCATTCAGTTCCAAATTACTTGAAAAATGATTTGTTATGGTGGGATTACTTTTCTCCGCTATATAATGGTGTCTCCATGATGTCTACATTGGAGTGGTCCGAGGCAGACAGTGTGTTGTCTACCGATGCCTCTTTGGCGGGATGTGGTGGTACATATGGTCAGTGTTATTTCCATTCAACATTTCCGCCAAGCATTATTCAACGAACATTACATATTAATGAGCTAGAGATGCTAACGATAGTAGTAGCATTAGAGTTATGGGGCTCATGCTTGAAAGGTCAAAGAATTAAGATTTTCTGTGACAACCAATCGTCCTGTTCAGTCATTAATAAAGGATCAACACGCAACGAATTCCTGCAGTCTTGTCTGCGGGAAATTTGTTTTTTAGCAGCCATGTTTGAATTTGAGGTCAGGGCTGAGCATATTAGTGGTATTGATAACAGGCTCGCGGATCATCTGAGTCGTTGGGACCTTGACAAAGGTCATGAAGTACAGTTGTTATTTCAGTTGTTCGGTCAATCTGGCATAGAATGCATAGCTTCTGAAGAATTATTTGGTTTTTCATGTGATTGGTAATATTTGCCTGCCCATCAGGGCATCGCACTTTAATAATATCAATTAAACTTCTGGGATTGTGTACTTTGTCTTTCAGATGTGCATTTAAAGGAGCTGAAGCAGGATCTCACTGTTTCTACCAAATCCGGGTATGCTAAGGGCACAGTCAAGAATCTGCATGTTCAGTGGGAAACTTATTTGCTGTTCTGTTTCTATTTCCATTTGGTGCCGATTCATGCGACTACGAATATTCTATCCATGTTTTCACAGTTTCTCAGTCGTACTTTTAAGGCGGTATACTCTATCAGGAATTACGTTAGTGGGGTGCGTACTTTACATTTATTATTTGGCGTGGATCTGGAGATTAATAATTTTTTGCTCAATTTAAGCCTTAAAGGCATTCAGCGCCTTAATCCGCATTGCGTTAAGCAAGCATTTGCTATTACTTGCACTATTCTTAATCAGTTTCGGATACAACTGAATTTGTCCTTTCCAGTAGATGCGTGTTTTTGGTGTCTGTGCTTGTTTGCTTTCTTTTTGTTGGCTCGCAAATCTAATCTGGTGCCCGAAAATTCTCTGGATACATCTGGTAAATTCCTGTTAAGGAGTGATGTTAAGGTTGTTGAATATGGTTTGATTATTACATTTAAATGGACAAAAACGCTACAATTTGGGGAAAGAATTTTGTAAATCCCATTGTTAAGAACAAACTCCCTATTATGTCCGGTATTAGCTTATGAGAACATGCTTAGTTTGGTACCTCTCGCTTCTGATAAACCCTTATTTTCTTGGTCAACACATCATAGTTTCACATATTATTTATTTCAAAAACGTCTGAAAGCTATTATCAAGTGCATTGGTTTGAATCCCTCTTCTTATTCATCACATAGTTTCCGCAGAGGTGGTGCGACACTGGCCTTTCAAGCAGGAATTCCTGCGGAGTTGATTCAATTACAGGGCGATTGGAAGAGTGATGCGTACACAAAATATTTAACCTTCACTATGTCAGATAAAGTGTTAGTGGCGCGTCATATGATGGATTTGGTGTAAATTTACTTACGCGTGCAGGTGCAGGTTCTATCACTTTAGCTACATAAGGGGATCATGCGGATCGTTTCTTCTCTTCCAATGTATATGCATACCCGGGGGGGGGATTGTAATATAGTCGTTACTTATTGCCTTTGCTTGGGACAGGACATATCATCATAGTTAGAGTTTGTATTGCTTGTATTCTTAGAGATATTATATAATGTTTTCTTGTACACTGATACCATTGCTGGTTCTAATTATTCAGGTTTGAAACAGATATTACTGGTGTCCGACTCTATTGCGAAGTACGTGACTGGAATCGACTGCTTGAGGTTATTATGTTTTCCTGGTGCAACATTCAACAAACTTGCTAGGGAATTCGAGCGCAACGCAACTTTGCAACGAGCAGTTTCATCTGCTGATTTTCTCATTCTTCATGTGGGTACCAATGACATTCATTACATGTCACCTTATGACTTAAACATCAAGTCATCGATCAAACTTTTGTACTCGGCTATTATTCCAAGACCAGTCGATTTTTTTACTTCAGAATGCCTGGTTATTAGAGCTAACAATAGAATCAGGCGCTTGTGTAAACTTAGGAAAATTCCGTTTGTTTCAACATTCAGGCCTTTCTCAGCAAAGAATGGTAGCCCTCACAGGCACATGTTTGCGATTAGAGATGGTGGGTTACATCTCAACAATGAGGGTTCTCGAGTGTTAACCAACTTTTATTTGCAGGTGGTTAAGCGCCTGCGTAATGCGTAAATTTAGATTAACATATCACAAATTCTTTGCTGTGTAAGGTCTGGCTTTGCTAGTAAACGGTTATTAGCAGTTGTAAATCTTTCTTGTGTAGTTAAGCGTGACATTGCTTAACGTTTGTCACTTGTACATGTTGACTTGTTTTGTCGGCTTTCTGGCTGTCCTTTTGCCGTTATTTTCAGGAAGGAAGAATATCACTGATGGACCATATTCCCTTCCGCTGGAATAGGATGTAGTTGATTCGATTTGACTCAACTGAATTTCCGGAATTTCGACGAAAGGATGGGATGAAAGCGAACTGTAGCTCGTCTTGGTGAGTAGCTATGAAAATTTATGAATTATATATATATATTTTTTTTTCTCTCGGTGTTTTATTTTGTTTTTTGGCGGTCCTTCGGTTTGGCGGCGTGAGAAGATTATTGGTCTTCTCGTTGGTTTTGGTAGTTGACGCTGTAGTCAATTTCGGAACACAAAGCTAGGTGAACTGATTCGGGCCTCCATTGATGGGGTAGTATTGGTTCAAACAGCTTTGTCTTCTAAGCCGTTAGGTTCACCATTTATATTTTAGTTTGCGTCTATCACATGGAATGCTTTCGCCTAATATAAGATTTATATTCCTTCGTTTTCGTCTTCTGCTTCCATTGCCCATTTGAGTTATTGTAATTATAACGAACTAAACAAGTTTCCTACTGTCTGAAGACGACAGTCATAAACTAGTGACAAGTGTGAACATTCAAGTATGCATCGAAGATCGTGGTAAGTTCTGTGCATAAAATGACAGTCGTGTTTTGTTCACAGGGCTACTAAAATAATTCCATTGTATTCAATTCAATCTGTATAGATAGAGTCTCTCTTATACTGCATGAATTCAAGTGGGTGGGGGATATTCAACATTGCCTGTGGTTTTGTTGTCCAAAATGAGTGATAAATTCGAAGCGAGGAATACGCAATACACAGGCGTGTATAGCGATGCTTCGCTGGCTGGGTCGCTTCAATTTGACATGGCCATATTCGGTCAAAAATAAAATTTGACCCCAATTTGACCCCACAGGACACGCCCATTTTTTGACCCCGGGGTCACCATTTTAACAACTTTGAAAGAGCATTGTACATCGATCATTCCTACCAAGTTTTGTCGAAATCCAGTTTGCTTTTCTTGAGAAGAAGATTTTTTAATAATTTGTGCTGTTTTTAAACGGCGGCCATCTTGGATTACGTAATGACGTAATTTGAACAATTTTGTAATCCCCCACCTAAGGACCATGACCATGACGTTTGGTGACTATAGGCCCAATGGTTACCGAGGAGAAGACGTTTGAAAATGTTCACGGACGGACGGACGGACACATTGCGGTAACATTAGCTCACATGAGCTTCGCTAAAAACTTATATTCACTATATAAATAAAGAACTGATAATACACTAGGGAAAGATGTGTGGAGCTCGGGGTGCAACAACAGGACCAGAATAACTCACTTGATCATGGACAGTCCAGTTGCCATCACTATATGCTCAATATGGAACCCGGACATGTTCGAGAGTGTAAGGTTTCTTTGCAAATTCATGGAGAATTATGGGTCCCTGACGTCAAATCCACGGGATGGCAGTATCTTAATTTAATCTAATCTCATAAATCCTGAGTGTTTACAAACAGTAATCATCTACACCAATACAACGAAAATCTGAACGTTACACGACTAAATCGTCTATCAACTGAACTGTGTGATAAAATACACCTACAAAGGATTATTTATTTATGGCACGCCGTTTTACTATTTATTCCAAATCAAGATATCTACTAAACTTTATCAGATATCTTATATACTATATGAGATATCTTATATAGTTTATAATATATCTTATATAGTTGATAAGATATCTTATATAATATATATATATAATATATCTACTAAAGTATATAAGATATATTATATACTATATAAGATAGCTCATATAGTATATAAGATATCTGACAAAGTTTAGTAGATATCTTATATACTTTAGTAGATATATTATATAAAATTGTATATAAGATATCTTATAAACTATATAAGATATCTTATATATTTTTTTAGATATCTTATATGCTATATAAGATATCTTATATATTTTACTAGATATATTATATAGCTTAGTAGATATCTTATAAAGGAACTTATATAGGATATCTACTAAGCTATATAAGATATCTTATAAAAAGTAGGAAATACTGAGTGCTCCCTTTTTTTGCCGCACTAAATTGACTAATTGATTAAAATTTGAATTTCAACCAATGACAACTCTACAGAAATAATTCGCAGATATAGCCAGGATAGTGTCCGCGCACACACACACATGCACACACGCACGCACGCACGACACGCACGCACACACACACACACACATGATCAGGGTCTACACGGGTCACATGTACATACGATGATAGTACCTGCTGTCGTACTGCTTATTCGGATCTACGCTGGTCATTCACATAGACGGACGAACGGTATACACCCATAGAAGGACAGGGTATACGCTGTTCGTACCTGCTGGCGTTCCATATGATGATCAGTATTTACACTATCGCACCAGTCTCGATCTACACTGTTCATACATATACCCTTGCTAGGGTCTACACTCACCATTCAGGGTATACGATGGTCGCCTGGGACGGCTGTCTGAGCATTCGGTTGATCATGATCTACACTGTTTACTGTTTCCCAGGGCGGTGGAGGGTGGAAAACAGTAAACAGTGTAGATCATGATCAACCGGATGCTCAGACCGCCGTCCCAGGTGACCATCGTATACCCTGAATGGTGAGTGTAGACCCTAGCAAGGGTATATGTATGAACAGTGTAGAAAATTGCTGCGGCGCTAAATTATTGGGGAGAATGCATTATTTTTTAATTTAATTAAACTTTCCTAAAAATATATAAGATATCTTATAAAGTTTAGTAGATATCTTATAAAGTTTAGTAGATATCTTATTTACATTATTAATGTAGATATCTACTAAACTATATAAGATATCTTATATACTATATAAGATATCTACTAAAGTTTAGTAGATATCTTATATAGTTTAGTAGCTATCTTATATAAAATTGCATATGAGATATCTTATAAACTTTAGTAGATATCGTATATATTATATAAGATATATCTTCTAAATTATATAAGATATCTACTAAAGTATATAAGATATGTTATAAACTTTATAACTACTATAGTTTATATGATATCTACTAAAGTTTAGTAGATATCTTATATAAGTGATTTTTAATTAAGACATCTTATTTATTTAGTAGATATCTTATATAATATATTAGATATCTACTAAAGTTTATGAGATATTTTGGTTTGGGAATAAATAGTAAAATGGCGTGCCATAATTATTGCACTTAGAGTGATGACTGCCAATATCTTAATTTAATATAATCTCAAATTGTTTAAGACGTTTTCCACACAATCAGCACGCTTGTACTACCATATACACTACGAGGATTTCAACCTCGGTGCACCTGTGGAGAGGTGGCTCAATCCAGAGACAAGAAGGAAAAGCTTCCTGGTTACAATAAACAAACAATTTAACATATCAGATATGATGTCTCTCAATATCGCTCGCTTTATTCGCCAGAAGATATTTTAAATATACGACGTGTTTTATAATGCCGAGAAAAAGAAAAGTTCAAGATAACCTGAATCAACTGCAGGTGAGTATTATCACTGTATATGCGGCGGAACCGGAACATTATTGTGTGTGTGGGTGGGGGGGCAGCATTGAGGGATCGATGTTGCTAGGGGACCCGAGGGCATGCTCCCCCTGAAATTGTTGAAATCTAAGAGGCGTGAAGCGCCATTTCTTGCATTCTCAGGTCCCTGAAATATTTGAAATCTAAGAGGCATGAAACGCCATTTCCTGCATTCTCAGCAAGTTTGAGGATGAGAATATGTGCCTTATTACAGAATTATTGAGGGAGCCAGGCCACCCCAACAAAATTAACCCACAATAATTGAGATAATTAACCCACAATAAATTATTCCGCCGCCCCTGTACTGGCCACTTTTCTCGTTATTGTATTGTTTTGATTTCTAAAGACTAAACGCATGGACGTACACGGACACTGTTGAAATTATTACAATATGTCGTTGTTGGGGTGACGATTAAGTTTTAAAGATACTTGTCTCAGTTGATGTTGGAACGTGGGGTATTGAGTTAGGAAAACAAATATTTAAATGCAGAAGATTTGTGTTGGTTTCCTGAATATATTTGCCCCTGTGAGTGATCTGAAGTATTTATAAAGGGAAAAAGTGTCGACCGATGTGAGGTTCGACCCCACGACCCCCTAACACTAGCACGGCGCTTTTACCCACTGAGCTGACGGGCGACTGTGTCTCATCACCACACACAGGCACTACACTCCTCCCCTTCTAATCCTTTGGGAGACATGCATCAACCTCACAGCTTCATGAGGAGTATAGCGTGCAACCCAATGTTAACTTTTGACACCATTGTAGTATTGTAGTAACTACATGTACATGAACGATTATAATACGATAAAGCGCAGATACCCCAGAAACCAATATTGCGTTTCTGCTGATGATTCTGTCCTCATATAATAGTGGTAGGTGGTTAGGAGTTATATCAAGAAAGCTTAAATGTATGTTTCCTGGAAATAACTCCAATGCGGCTACAAGTATTAGGATGATGTCATCGCCTGAAGGGTGTTTCATTAATGGAATGGCGAACAATGCAGATCCTGATCAGACTGTGCGGATGCATAGGCTGATCTGCATCTACACTGGTCGCTGAACACATAAGCCCCAATTATCCAGTCACAGCATATAACCCTAAATAGTCGAAGATAATTTATTCTAGGAAAAACGTATACATATCTGGTGTCCCGCAACAAATAGCGTCCAAATGTTTAGGGTTATTAATGTTGTAATGATTTATCGCAATAATATATTGGATCCTGTGCTAAAGGCCGCCTCCGAATAGCAATTACCTGCTGCCACGATTTTGCTTTTCCCAATGTACATGATATATATACAATTATTACATAAATGAACCGGTGAACAAAGGCCAGATTTTGCTATTCCAATGGCTGGTTTTTATTCACTGGTTTGACTGTATTTTGATACATTTTTGTTTCGGGAAAACCCTATTTTCCCAGAAACAAATGGTGTCCGAATATGTGGGGTTATTACAGTACATGTACTTACAATTTGGGTGGTGCCTAATGTATGAGGAAACATTAGAACAAGAGAGACAGGGTTCACAAACACCCCACCTGTTGCGTGGACAAAGTCATTATTTCATTGTATATATCCACTACCTTAAATGAAAGTTGTAAAAATAGTGGCCATTTTGAAAATTACGGACATCTTGAATTTTAAAGGTTTTTCGGTCCATCGTTTTATTGTATACATTCATGAAATGAACATTTTCTACGAGTTTTATGTTTATCTCACAGAATGGCTATTTTGCGTTGCTTTGGAGTTTTCGTACGTCAGTCCGTGTACATTGACGTCGAACATCTTCAATAATACGTGAACTATTGCTTTCATATTTGGACAGTTCCTTCACCTGAACATGTGTGACGCACTCGCATAACCAATGGCATGACCTTGACATTTGTGACCTTCAAAATGATGCTGAAACCTGAGGGCACACGACCTCCGTCCCCGGATAAACAATCGAAAGTTCGTCACGATGTGGCTCAGGTGGATGCCATTGTGTTTCTACACTGCATGCAGTATCTCGTCTACTCCAAGATACATGGCACTAGTCAGAAATATCTTACCCTCGTGCAGTTAAAATCTGTGATTACCAAGCACGTAGATGAAATAAGCCACATAGAGACATCCTGGAACATTCTGGGGTGGATATACAGACAAGAGCAGGACACCAGTAATGCCATGGAATGCTTAAAGAAATCCATGGCCCTTGAACCGTTACACAACGCAGCTAAATGGCAGATAGCAGAGCTCTGCTTCGAACAACTCACACACACTGCACGCCTGGACACTGGCACTTGAGTTGAACCCTTTCATACCCAAGTAACTGGAAGAATTTTAATTTTCAGACTATTTCACTAATCAGAAAAGTGGGAATTTTATTTAAGGAAATTGAAAATATCCACAAGGTAACACGCTGTCTCAGCCGTGCAAACAGTGTAGATCCAGATGAGACGGTTCATTATGATCTGGATCTATACCGTTTGCAATCATAGGCTCAGAGGCGTTCACGGTGTATCAGTAACTGACATCCAAGTCACCAATACACGTACTACTGTATAGTATGTATACATGCATGTAAACTAAAGGTTAGTGCCATGACTACCGTTACTAAGGCCTAATAAATATGTTTGTTTCCGGTTACCCAACCCTACCTAGATTTTCCAACCAACACTAAACGTTTCAGTAAAAAATAATAATAAAAATAAAATCACTGAAATTGTCCCATAAAAAGTGTTTGTGTCAACATAGTTGTTTAGCATACACTATATAAGTTAGCCATACCATGTACTACTCTAAATGGGGCGTGCAACTAATGTCGATAGAAGACAAAATATTTTTTTACAAAATAAAAACTTTTTCCTACCTACATGTACCTACCTATTTATTTTTAGCGTAATAGGAAACAAACATTTTTTCTTTGGCCTAAGTCGGAGAACAAAAATCAGTGAGGAAAAATGTGAAAATTACTTTCAAAAAGTGTAGATCCTGACAAGCTGGCTCATATGGAAGCCCTGGAGGGACTTCCGATTTCTTTACTTCCGACTTCCGACTTCATCATCACTTCTGACTTCATTACTTCCGACTTCATTACTTCTGACTTCCGACTTCATTACTTCCGACTTCATCACTTCCGACTTCACTTCATTCATCACTTCATTACTTCATTACTTCCGACTTCATCACTTCTGACTTCATTACTTCCGACTTCATTACTTCCGACTTCCGACTTCATTACTTCATTACTTCCGACTTCCGACTTCATTACTTCCGACTTCCGACTTCATTACTTCATTACTTCCGACTTCCGACTTCATTACTTCCGACTTCCGACTTCATTACTTCATTACTTCCGACTTCATTACTTCAGACTTCATTACTTCCGACTTCATCACTTCTGACTTCATTACTTCCGACTTCATCACTTCTGACTTGGAAGTAATGAAGTCGGAAGTCGGAAGTAATGAAGTCGGAAGTGATGAAGTCAGAAGTGATGGAGTCGGAAGTCAGAAGTAATGAAGTCGGAAGTAATGAAGTCAGAAGTGATGAAGTTAGAAGTCGGAAGTAATGAAGTCGGAAGTCGGAAGTAAAGAAGTCGGAAGTCCCTCCAGGGCTTCCATACAAGCTGGCTCATCTGGATCTACACTATTTGCCAATACCACTATACAGGCCTGTGGTGTTAAGGTTTAAACAGGAAACGAGTAACAGATAGAATAAGGAGACTGTAGCCAGCCTCATTCCATTCTGCACAAATGGAATTACGTTTCTGTGAGCTGCACTGTCATTTTGGGTCTGTTACTGGAGAACTGGGGCTTATGGGATTTGTGAACAGTGTAGCTCCTGATCAAATAGCACTTTCCTGTAGCCTGATAACGAAGTATGCTGCTTATCATAAGTATGATTGATGTTTCATTGATGGAATTTTGAACAGTGCAGATCCCGATCAGACTGCGCAGATGCCTCATCAGCCACATGTCTCCAGTATATATAATTCTGTCGGGGCGTGTGGACCAATTTGAAATTTATTACTTTTGCTGGACCCATCTTAAACCGTTTTAACGTTAAAACTGCTTATTTCTACGATTTTTTAAACATAGTATTAAAATAAGATTTTTTTAAGCTGAAAGTAGGCTTTAGATGTACATTGTTTTTAGATACAAAAATACGCTAAAAATCGTCGAGTAACGATTTATTCTTAAACACACATACAGTAAAAAAAAAAACAACAACAACATATCAATATAACATTAGCGACATGTGCATATAATTAACTAAAATGGTCGTTATGGCTATTGTTATCTGTACTGTAGGCGGCATAGTTCATTATTTAAACCAGATACATATGCATAGACATGTATCCTTGTTTAAACATAAATTAGTCTGAGTACATCGTATGAATATAATTATACATATTATACATATCTGGATTAATAGAGCTTATTGAATGACCCTCGTTTGCTTACAATGTCAAATGTTACAGCATATCAGTCTACTTGTATAATATATACGTAACACACACAACTTAAACAAATATACCAAAGTACAAAACACGTGTTCCATTATAAATCAGACATGTTAGTGCTTCATGACACATTCTAGTGTAAACACAGAACTATGGCTTTACTATAAGCAAAGTAAAACTAAATGATAAGTCAGATAATAAAAGTTAAAAATTATATAGAGATATGGCATGTTAGTCTAATTCTAGTGTTTTGCAATCATGAAAAGTCTTTGCAATCAGAGATACTTAACAGCGAAACACATCTAACATAAACATCCATATTTCCCCAAGTGTTCGGTTTAGAGGGGTTCCACTGTATATTCTGAAGTGACCTGTATCAACACTGTGCAGTACATGATTGATAAACATGATACGCTGGTACAATAGCTGTACCTGCATGCGATCATTGTAGGTCAAGACCTGTGCAGAATAATGACTGGCGTCTCTGACGCTGGTGCACAAAAGCTCCATTGAGGGGGCGATCAAATTCCTCAAATTTAAGGCGTATTGCGATATATATGTGTATTGCAGTGTAATAAAACAGTAATATAAATAATAATACACTAGTGTCAGTGGCGTAGCCAGGCATACGCACGTACGCACGACGTACGAGAAAAAATAAAAGAATTAAAAAAAAAAGGCTTATTTTTCGAAACATGCAATAAAATATTGTACAGAAAACATGCTGGGTGGTCATTACAGCTTCGTCGCATTGTGCTGTGTTTATGTAATAAATATAATCTAACATTTGTGTTGATTTAATATGATATATATTAAACTCGTTGCCCGATATCATAAGAAATTCGGATTAGCCTCGTTTCTTGTGACAGCAGTAAGCTCGTTTAATAAATAGCATATTAAATCATCACCCGTGTAAGATACACTATTTCTTGATTTAATAACAGTACCGTAATTATTCTAATAAACGTACCCCGGGGCTATGCAATTCGTGGGGATCAAAACGTGGAAAATATGATCAAAATATGTTACTTTCAGATAAAAAAGCTCAGGGCCTGAAAATAGCACTGGTACGAGGTCCTGGATCTGCAAATTTGAATGTCGGACCTTTGTATTTTACAAGCAAAAGGTCCACCGGACCTGTGATAAAATTGAAATTGTGATCATCATTAGTGGCGATGCTAAATCCGTTCTGAGTATCGTCTTATAAGATAATTTTTCGTGACATATTCAAGTATTTACACATGGTGTGACGAGTCATTTAGTATGAAACAGACACATATTTCAGTTTAGGTCCCGGACCTACTGGTAAAAGCTGCTATTTACAAGCCCTGAAGCCATTGTGAAAATAACATATTTAGAATGCAAATATGATGGGCGGGGGGCATGTATTAGAATATATACGGTACTTGTATTTGATAAACGTCCATGTGATTTGATTTCGTGTGATATTTTACTGCATACCCAATGACTGATAAACATGTTT
This sequence comes from Conchocele bisecta, assembly GCA_029237695.1. Taxonomy (NCBI): domain Eukaryota; kingdom Metazoa; phylum Mollusca; class Bivalvia; order Lucinida; family Thyasiridae; genus Conchocele; species Conchocele bisecta. The sequence goes on along the minus strand of CM055273.1, from coordinate 18,754,390 downwards.
ACCCTCTCGATCAGCACACATTATGTAATTAATTTTTATTTTCCATGTCGTGTGATGTAGATCTTGATTAGAAATTATATATGTGCTAGCTGGCTAGATTCTATGGTAAAACAGACTCGCGTGGCTATACAGTACTAGCTAGCTAAGTTAAAGTTTTTGGCGGGCGGAACTTCCAGTCAGTCACACTCTATTGGGAGGTGGGTTGGGAATATACGAATGGTACAATTAACGATGGAAGCCGTCCTTACCGGAAACACGGTACACCTGGTTTGGCCCTCAGGTACATGTCACCCCCTCACCCCCCCCCCCCCCCCCCGCTATAATGACCTTACCTGTTAAACCGTTAAACAAAATTAAATTACATCCAGTCAAGCTCACAGTCGCATTTTTACGTTTGCTACAAACACGGCAGTTTGGTGCTCAAAACAGCCATTAGTAGCGGCATTCGCTTCAAATCTCGCGGAATCACATTACAATATGGATGTACACCAGTTTTCCAGTGATACTTAAATGTTGTTATTCAGAGGCAAATGACATGGAGCAGAACAAATGATTTGATGTATTGGTGTTTAACGGCCTATCAACAGCTATGGTCATTTTAGGTCGGGTTAACAGGTCGAATCCAATACGTCGCCTGGGTGGGGAGATGGGGAGATGGGGAGATGGGGAGAAAATCCCAAAATCAGAAGTGAATATTTACAAGGGAAAATATATTCAGCCCTGAAATTAGAATAACTGGACCTGACACCAGGTCCTCACTTAGCCCCACAACCTAAAAATAGCTAAGTAATAGGATTATTGCTAAATCTTACTACTTTTATAAGGGTATAATCAGATTCAACTCTCAAGTACCAGAAAACCAAAAATGTACCTTTAGAGCCAAACCAGGGATATCAGGATTCCGGTGAGGATTAAACCTATTGTTAAATTTACCATCTGTATGCTCTCAACCAACCAACCAGATGTGGTTGTTGTGGAGATGCTACACATTGATAATAGTACACAATTAGGTGGCTGTTGTGTAGAGGCTACACAGTGATAATAGTACACAGTAAGCAATACATGTTATTTCCCAATGCAATACACATGTGGAAACATTCCGTCACGATTTGCAATTCGTCATTCTTTGTAGAATCTCTGTTGTCCTTACTTGTATCACATGTGTTTGAACAGATGGTCAATATGTTGGTGTCATATGGGTATTTTGGTGGATTTTGGGTAGATGTTTGTGTATTTTGATGGTTTTGGGTAATTTACATAGTTTTGTGCAACTACATTTTGTACTAATGCTCACGCGACAGAAATCGTCCATAATCTACTCGTTCACCGTTCCGAACTATTGAACCCCCTTTATAGTGTTAAACTACCCAAATTACCGTACTTATACGCGTACTAAGTCGCGGGAGGTGACGTAAATTGTATGTTGGTAACAATGCACCCAAACCACCAGATATACCGAAATAACCCATAAAACACCGAAATATGAACCGTTCTTCAAGAACCTGCGCTTGTATCGCGAATTTCATCATCTGCACTTCTGATGTGGTCTGAATTCACGAGGTCAGAGCTTCCGAGGTCACGGGGTCAGAGGTCATGATCAGTGACAACTGGTGTCGGGCACTCTCCAGGAATAAATCAAGGCTTGCTAACTGTCGCCTGTGCACCGCCGCGTCTCGCTGAAATGTTGGTTTACCCTTACAGTGTTGAATTAAATTTTGTCGTCTGCTGTTTGTATTCTATTTTCCATTGTTCTCATCAAAAACATGGTTTAACAGCACTTTAGAAGAGGAAATGATTCTAAAGTGCTGAATTTGTTTTGTTTTTATTGAATGAAGACAAAATCTAGAACAGCAGTCGACAATTTCTGTTTCCAGCATTTAAGGGTTAACCCTGTCAAACTACTTGACTGGACTAAATTGACTGTTTGGGGTTTTACAAATGTTCAACAACATGGTCATAGGCAGCTGTGACTGGAGAAATTGGGCTTATAGGATTTGTGGCCCGTGTAGCTCCTGGTCAAATAGCACACTCATGTAGCCTGATAACGATCTAAATTGCTTGTTAGAAACATGACCGCTTTTTCATTGGTGGAATGTCGAACAGCGCAGATCCTGATCTGGATTCGTCCTTACCGGAATTCCGACTGGAGACCTGGTTTGGCCCTCACATACGTCTTTGGCATTTTTTATGCGACAGTTGAATCTGGTTATACCCCTTATGCGAGTATTACAATAATTCGTAAACTCATTTTAGTGGAAGGGACCAAGACTTAGTGACTTGGTGTGGTATGGACCTGACACCAGGTCGGGTAGCCATTGTAGTTTCTGATTATCCTGCCGTTTGCTGAGTAGTGTTAGCCTGTGTGTGATTATATACTGTTTACGTGATATGATTATTGTGAAATAATGCGCAAGTGATTTGGTCCTTCCGCTAAACAAACGAGTGAGCATGGGGAACCAAATTTGATTAGCGGTGAAATCCAATCATGAGTGCGTTATTTCACGATAACCAGCTCACCTGGTTGAATAAACATTGTCTTACATTTCACACATTATTTTATGAAAACTGTTACCAAATGCACAACAATCAAGCGTAAACTATGGTCAAGATTTCTGCGAATTAATCCGCACAGGCGGGCTGTAGTGAAGGCGACTGTCTCACCATTCAGAGGGTGTGTCTGTGAAACTGATTTAATTGTGCAACAGAACATGTGTCATTGTGATGTTACAACATCATTTCTCCATATATAGGAGACACGAGAGTATTGTAAACCAGAGGGGGGCATTTCACTAAACTTTGTCTGACTAAAATGTTCGTAAGTGCTAATTTAGGATCGTCTGAACATTTCAAATTGATGGATTTACAGTTTAATATTGAGTGTAGAAAACATTTGAAATTTACAGACTATCATAATTTTTCACTTACAAACTGTTTAGTCGTACAAAGTTTAGTGAAACGGGCCCCAGGTGTTTGAACAGGTGGTCAGTATGTTGGTTTCATATGGGTATTTTGGTGGATTTTTGGTAGATTTGTGTGGATTTCATTGGTTTTGAGTAATTTACATAGTTTTGTGCAACTACTAATACTCAATCATTACACACAATAGAAATTGTCAATTATCTACACATTCACCGTTCCGAACTTTCGGATCCCTGTTATAGTGTCAAAATACCGACAAAGAAACATGAAGTAAATTAGCGTACTTATACATGTAACTCGCGGGAGGTGAAGTAAATGGTATGTAAATTGTATGTAAATTGTATGTTGGTAATGATGCACCCAAACCACCAGATACACCGAAATAACTCATAAAATACTGAAATATGAACCGTTCTTCAAGAACCTGTGGTCGCTCTGCAGAAATGAGTGGCGTGATTGAAATGTAAGAAGATTTTGTCACTGACTGTTGTAATTCCAATGTCACTATGTATGGCTAACAGGTATTTATCTCTCTGGTTGTTGTAATAATTAGTTGTATTAGTAAGGCCATAGTGATTTCTTTCCTTGTTGAGCGTCCGCGTGCGGGTAGGTAGAAAAAACACGCATTGTATGCTATTTTTTGGCACTATTTACTGGTGAAGTCAGAGCTCCAGATAAGCTGCGTATTTGCTTAAAAACCCAATTGAAATCAGAAGTAGCGAGTATCAAAAAGCAATACAAATTTTGTGGTACGTTTATCGTGCTGCAGCAGAAAACAATAAACAGACCACAAGTATAGCACATTTTTCTTATTTTCCATGACATGTTTTCATTTCGAAGCAAATAATAATTGCTGTCTGTTGATGTGTAAACAGTAGTGTGATTTTATTTTACCCAATTAAAATTTTGAAATACCCAATTGCTTCAGGAATGATGGAGAGACAATACTCAATTACTAATTCCTTATCTGGAGCCCTGTGAAGTAACATGAACACTTGTCCAAGTCTTAAATCTCTTCATGAATGTCCTCTTAATGCGTAAATAAAAGAGTATTTTCTTCATCTTTTTTTCTAAAGTTTGCTGACGGAAATTTAAACTTATGCTAAAATCATACCTTCGTTTTTTTTCTTGTCCTTATTTGTTTTTACCGGATACGTAGGTAGGTTTTGGTCATCTGGGTGGATGCTTAATATAGAAAATATAGGGGTTGGCCTAATCATTGTGACCATGTGTGTCGCTGTGGTGTAAATAATAACCACTTTGGCTGGATACCGTATATGTCTGGCCATGACGGAATATGGGAATTGAGATTGCAAACAATGTAGCTCCAATTCAGTCACTGTTTAGTACGGAAACCGTTTTCCTGTTAGCTCCACCAGTAGTTGTATGTACCCAGACAAAATAATGTGGGTACCATATGTATTGTAATAAACGCCCCCGGGGCTATCTATGCAACTCATGTGGATCAAAACATGGATAATAGGAGCAAAATATGTTATTTTCACGTACAAAAAGCATTTAAAACAAATGGCTTTCATTCAAAACAATGTTTTAAATGGCTTTTGTATGTGAAAATAACATAGTTAGAATGCAAATATTGGAGGGGGGCTACTATTGGAATACATTTGTTGTATGTATTTGCATAGTTTCCACAGTGTCCGTCTTTCCTTCCGATTGTCCGAGATTTGCATTAAATTTTCTGCCACCTACTTATCTCTGTTACCAGAAGTCAGATTGACTTGATACTTCATATACTTATTTGTCATCATCTCAAGCCCGTAGCGGTGCCTAAAATAATACCACGGCGGACAAAAATATTGAAACTTAGACTCTCAAAACGGTGTTTCCTGCATTATACGGCCCAAAATAGTGGTACGTCACGCCATGGCTGCCTTGATGGTGTCTACGGCCGTGCATCTATACTTTTAATCTATAGCCCACATATGCTGCCCCTGTACTCGAGGTAAAGGTCAAATGACTTTTTTGAGGGGTACATCCATCAGAGTTCTTGTTATGAAGGATGGGGGAATATGCATATCTGATCAGACTGTGTGTATGCTGAGGCTCTTCTGTGTCTACACTGCTTATGCCCCATTTCTCCAGTCACAGACACATATGAGACGAGCCAAGCGATTTTGTACCTACGATATTTCATGAAACATATTTACACAAAATGGGATATTTTCCGTAAATGACTTCAGAAGTTGACACAAATTTCAGAGTACATGTGGAATATAATTCCGCACGTACTCTGAATTTTTGTCAACTTCCAACTTGATTTATGGAAAATTTGTTAAATCTTGTAAATGTATTTCATGAAATAACGCAGGTACAAAATCGCATACCTGTATATGCATGATGTAGAAACTGATTGCCACTATGCATTTTGTAACAAGTGTTGCTATGGTAACAGTTATTGTAGCCTTGGATGTTGTAATTGTGTCACTGTAAATAGTTTAACAACTTTTACTATAGAGTAGAACCTTCCTAAGCCGTACACCCATAAATCCTTTGCATGTTTAACTGTATCACACAGGGCTCCAGATAAGGAATTAGTCATTGAGTATTGTCACTCCATCCAAGCAATTGGGTATTTCAAAATTTTAATTGGGTACAATGAACAGTTTGCTTTGAAATGAAAACATGTCTTGGCATTTAATTAGAATTGTCTCTTAATGACATACCAAGATGTGTTTTCATGGAAAATAAGAAAATATGATTGGTCTGTTTATTATTTTAAAGGCACCACACAATTTGTATTGCTTTTTGATACTCTCTACTTCTGATTTCAATTGGGTTTTTGGCAATTTAAATGGGTATTTAATAAAAATACGCAGCTTATCGGGAGCTCTGATCCCCTGGACGAATGTCGGGGGCATTGAATGGATTTGAGCAGGCAATTGGTTGAAAACTTGGAAGCATGCGATGGGTAAATTTAACAATGGGTTTCATCCTCCCCGGAATCTCAATATCCCTGATTTGACCCTCAGGTACATTTTTTGGCTTTCTGGTACATGAGAGTTGAATCCGGTTATTCCCTCATAAACTAGTAAGATTAGTACTAATTCTATTACTTTTAGGGAATGGTGTCATCAAATCACAATCTCTAGAATTTTCTCTCCATGTAATTCTGTCAATATTACTTACAACTAGGTGGCTCTTTAGAATCATCATAGGGTAAAATTGGGGTTAGTGACGCGATATAAATTTACAATTAAATATGTTATGCCCTCTGTAGAGGCGGGAGGCATGTAGTGTTTGGACTGTGTGTGTCAGTAGCCTATTTCACCAACGTTACAAAGTATACTTTTCTAGCAAAGTATACTTTGAGGGAGAAATTTTCAATTTAAGGATACATTTATTAATTTTTATTATATTGAATTTATTACATTATCACAGCCATTTTGGCTGTGATAATGTAATAAATTCACTATAATAAGTCTGCATACTTTTAATCATCAAATATGTGCAGTGGCTAGTTCTATATGAAATAATGCACTTCAGGAAGAATAAATGATTACTCCCTCAAAGTATACTTTGCTAGATCAGTATGCTTTGCAATTTTTATGAACTCGGCTGCTGGTTAAGAAGTTTACCAGAGTTTCTCCAATATGCCACCGGGGACATTTGTGTGCCGACAGGCCACATTTCCTTGTCATTACAGGGATGGACCGTGGCCTAGGGGGTATTGCTTTGGACTTCAATACGGGAGATTGTGAGTTCCATAGTATTTCCATCCCACTAGTCTATCAAACGTGACTTTAAACTGTGGTCCCGTCTCCATATGACCTTAGCTGTTGCTGGGATGTTAAACCCATTCAGTTTTCCTTGTCGTGGGTGGTTGGTCAGGCGAACGTGACGGCGTAAATTAACGGTAGGGATTCCTCCTTATAGGAATCAAGATTTGTCCGGTTTGACCTGTACGTTATTATCTTTGGCTCTTTTGATACCTGGGAGTTGAATTGGGTTATTGCCCATTATAAAAGTAGTAAGATTATTACTGATCCTACTGCTTTTGGGAGGCGGCCAAATGATTTTGGTATGGCGGGGACCTGGCATCAGATCAAGATTAATCTGATTTCAGGGCTGAATATATTTTTTTTTATGTAAATATTCAGTTCTGATTTTGGGATCCCCCGCCCCCCCATTTGTGTATGTCCTTGAACAGGTAATATATGGGATTTAGTACTAAACCCATTGACCCGGCCTTAAATAACCTTAGCTGTAGATAGGCTGTTAAACCCCAACAAACAAACAAACATTACCCTGTTTCATCAGTTCCTGTGCCTATCTGAGAAACAGTGCCTCTAAAGGCATAATGCCAATTCTACTTCACTATTGCAGGCGTGGTGGACAAAGGCAGTAGAATCCTAGCTTTAAAGGGGGTAATCTTCAAGATGGAACGCCTCAACTTCGAAGTGCCTAAATTTCTCATTACACATCTTCACAAGTAAGTACCGTGATAAATCATGTCTACCCTTTCAACCCTAAGTAACTAGAATGGATTTGTATATATTAATTTCTGGACTAATCCAGTTGTCACAAAATTAATGTCCATTAATGAAAAGGGGTGTCTTTGTTCTCAAAAACGTAAAAATTACTTGCAAAAAGTGCATATCCTGATGAGACGGTTCGTCACGAGCCGGCTCATCTGAATGTACACTATTTGCCAATACCACTATACAGTAGGTGGAGTGAAGTATTTTCCCGAGAGTTTAAATCCCATAGACTTATATGTATTTCCATCTTTACTCTCAAATATGTAGCACAGTGCATACTTTACCAATTTGAATGAAATATATAGTGTGAAAGAAAGAAAATAGATTTATGCAGAATATGAATGTTTTGCTTACTGATTATCACAAACTGTTCGACAGATACATGTTTTTAAAGATGGAAGAATTATTTGACATCGCTTTTTGAACGTCAATGGGAAAAGCATTTCCAAAAGAAGTTCCATAATGTTTAACTGCATGCATCTTGTTGACTACTTTGAAGTAACATGCTAACAAGCACAGTTACAAATACATGTAAGTCTATTGTAAAGGGTGGGAAATTACTTCTGTCCATCTACTGTACAGGCCTGTGGTGTATTTTCCTCAGTTTCTTGGACTTTGAGTAAATAAGTGTACACTGTTGTAATCGGACACCGTTTGTTTTGGGTGGGTGGCTGGTGGGAGTATGCAATGGGTAATTTAACGATCAGGGTTCATCCTTACCAGAATTCTGACTGGAGACCTGGTTTGGCCCTCACATATGTCTTTGGCATTTTGTATGTGGCAGTTGAATCTCGTTATACCCCTTATGTGAGTATTACAATTATTCGTAATCCTCTTTTAGGGGAAGGGGCCAAGTGACTTTGGTGTGGTATGGACCTGGCACCAGGTCAGGTTATTCTATTTTCAGGGCTGAATATATTTTTTCTCTATGTAAATATTTACATGACCATAGCTGTTGATAGGCCGTTAAACTCCAATAAACAAACAATCAAACCATTTGTTTTGGAAAACCCATAATAAAACGTAAACATCTCAATCAATCAATGGTCTTTCGGATGAGACTTGAAACTGATGTCTCGTACATAAATCAGCTTAGTTGTTGCTGGGATGTTAAACCCATTCACTTTTGAATCGAGCACTCTTCTGACCTACGTGTACCCCCGGCATATGAAGTATGTCAAAGGGTATATAGTTTTTAGCTCGCCTGCACGAAGTGCAGAAGAGCTTATGGCATACCCCCGGCGGCATCGGCGTCCACAAACTTAACGTTGTGTAAATGTCTTATAACTTCTGTTTCCTTTCATGGAACACCTTGTTATTTCATACATGCATTCCTCAGATGACCCTCTATCATGCTGTAGCAAATCCATGACCCACCACACAGCCCTTAGCCCAAGGTCAAGGTCACAAACTTGGCACATTCATAAACTTACCGTTGGGTAAATGTCTTATAACTTTTGTTTCCTTCCATGGAACGCCTTGTTATTGCATACATGCATTCCTCAGATGACCCTCTAGCAAGCTGTAGCAAATCCATGACCCACCACCCAACCATTACCCAAAGGTCAAGGTCACAAATTTAGCACATTCATTAACTTAACGTTTGGGTAAATGTTTTATAACATCTGTTTCATTTCATGGAACGCCTTGATATTTCATACACGCATTCATCTGATGATACTATATCGTGCTATAGAAAATCCATGACCAACCAGCCCTCCCTTACCCCAAGGTCAAGGTCACAAACTTAGCACATGCATTAACTTAACGTTGGGGTAAATGTTTTATAACATCTGTTTCCTTTCATGGAACGCTTTCATATTTCATATATGCATTCCTCAGATGACCCTCTATCATGCTGTAGCAAATGCACGACCCACCACCCAACCGTTACCCCAAGGTCAAGGTCACAAACTTAGCATGTTCATAAACTTTACATTGGGGTAAATGTTGTGTAACTTCTGTTTCTTTACACTTTGAACGCTTTGATATTTCATACATGCATTCATCTGATGATCCGCTATTGTGCTACAGCAAATCCATGACCCACCCCCACCCCTTTCCCAAGATCAACATCATAAACTTAACGTTGGAGTACATGTATTTTTATAACTTCAGTTTCTTTACAGGGAACACCTTCATATTTCATACAGGCATTCATCTGATGATACTCTATTGTGCTACAGCAAATCCATGACCCACCCCCACCCCTTTCCCTCCCCAAAGTCAAGGTCACAAACTTAGCACATTTTATACATGCATTCCTCATGTGAATAGCTATCATGCTGTAGAAAATCACCAACTTAGTGTGTTCATAAACTTAACGCTGGGTTAAATTTTGTTTTCATTCTCTTTTCAGGGAGCGTATTGATATTTCATACATGTTATCATCTTACTATGCTATATCATGCTATATCAAATCCACGACCCACCTTCCATCACTGACCTCAATGGCAAGGTCCACCGCCCACCCCTTATCCCAAGGTCAAGTTATATAATATTCATGGTTTTTATACAACTGTGCCAAGTTTGAATGAAGGCTGCCAACAGGCGAGCTTCTTTGTCTTCTGACAACTCTTGTTGTCATTCTGTCCTTCCATCCGTTCGTAAGATTTGCGTTAAAGTTTTTGTTTGTCGCTTGAGGTGGCAGCCGTGGGTATCCGCAAGCCTCTGCTCACTTGCTCTAGTCAGGTAAATAATCTCACAATTCGTTGCTTGTTTTCATTTCAGAGTGAGTAAGAACAGTGATCAAAACAGCATGGACTGTAAAAACCTCTCGCGTTGTTGGTGGCCAACTCTCATACGTATGGAGTTCGAGACATTCGACAAAATGACGAAGTACTCTCGCATACCGGAAGAAATTCTACAAACGCTTATAGAACAATGTAGTTTCTTTTTCCATAGCGGAAATGAAATGTGATAAAGTTATTCTATTTATAACTCGTTATGTGAATGCCATGTTAACAGCTGCCGGTCTCGCAAGCAAGAAAACCGAGGGTAACGAAATGAATTGGATGACAGAAGGGAGGTAACCCGTGCTACAAAGCATGATACAGTCTGTTTAACAGATGTAGTGGGAAAATGTGAAAGTTAGTGCAGAGCTCCAGATAAGCTGCGTATTTGATTAAATACCCAATTAAAATTGCCAAAAACCCAATTGAAATCACAAGTAGCGAGTATCAAAAAGCAATAAAAAAAAATGTGGTACATTTACCATGCTGCAGAAAACAATAAACAGACCACAAATATAGTATATTTTTCTTATTTTCCATGAAAACTTGGTGAATTGTCTCCAAGTAGACAATTCTAATGAAATGCCAAGACATGTTTTCATTTTGAAGCAAACTATTCAATAATTGCTGTCTGTTGATGTGTAAACAGTAGTGTGATTTGATTTTACCCAATTACAATTTTGAAATACCCAATTGCTTCAGAAATGATTGAGTGACAATACTCAATTACTAATTCCTTATCTGGAGCGCTGGGTAGTGTGTTGGAATTGATTCGCCGTCGTAAAGAGATTGACCGCGTAAAATTTGGGTTTTTATGATAACAAAGCTGAAAATGCTTCCGGTGGATTAGGTTAAACCTTCGTTGAGATTCTTGTATGCGGATTGGTGAACAGTCACGAATCACCAGTGGACGATTGTGTGGACAACGCATGTCCACAAACAATGTTTGTCCATCGTGCTAAGATGGGATTTGGAATGTTGATGTCGTCGTCTTAGACACGCGGTTAATGTATTTATGGCTTTATTTTTACATACGATTTCAGCCTAGCTGGGGATGGTATGGCCGCTAGTTGTTCACGCCGAAAAGAGCGGGAAGCACAAATTACTGTCTGCTGTTTTGCGTCTGCTGTTTTGCGTTTGTTGTTGTTTCTTACTAAAGACATGCTTTGGTAGAACATGAGAATCATCTTGAAATGATTATCCTGCTCTGCCAAAACATGTATTTATTGAGAATATCGAAAATTCCGAAGAAAAAAACAGCAGACGACAAAATTTGAAAGTTGTTATCGGTTTTTATTTCTTATTGCTATTCTGTAGTGAGTTTCAGGAATTCTTTTTTTATTTTTCTGAAAATTTCAGATTTTTTTTTATAAAGACCAAGAAAATCTACAAATTTCAGGATTTGTGTCGTCATTTTCAAGGAGTAATTTATCCCTTACAACGCTGAATTAAATTTTGTCATCTGGTGGAAATGTTTCATTTTCAATATTTCTTGATAAAAACATGTTTTGGCAGCGCATGAGATTCTCATATGCTGTGAAAACGGCTTTTTTTTATTAATACTTTCAAAGGCAAACATGAAAATCAGCAGACGACAATTTTCGTCTCCCGCGTAGTGAAGGTTCAGTCCAATTCCTGTTAATGAATGTCCCAAATAATAAAGTAAAATGTGTGTTCATTATAGTGTCACCCCTATTGAAAGGGACAGCCAGGTTTGACTTGCGAGATGCTCGAATCTCCGAACGGCAGTATTTCCCAATTCCTATCCTTTATACCATGCATCAGGCAGGTAGGTAATTGGTACCATTTGTTTAATTAGCTGACCAAACGGCCATATCAGCCCGAGTGTAGGCTCGAACCTTCGACCTCCCGGTTGCGAGGCGGATGCCTTAACCCCTAGGCCTCGACAACTGGTTGTACAAATATGGAACACGCCACGTGATATTGTACCTACGAATATGTAAGATTTTTCATGAAAATATTCACAGAAACTGATATTTTATGTTCATGTTCATAGCAAATGCGGAATTCTATTTGCTACGAAATCTTTGTCAAATATCGACATAATTTACGGAAAATTTTGTAAATATTTTTTATGAGATATCGCACATGTTTGTGTGTACAAACATCACATGGCCTGTCTCGTATACCATTGAATCAGATATCTATAAATAGAACCAAAGGGATGTCACTCTGATCTCCTCTTGCCATTGTATAATAGTTGACCGTGTAATAGTCTTTCTGTAATCTTATCACAATAGTTGCTATTGTCCCTTACAATGTGTCATTAAATTGTCGTCTGCAGTTTGTTTTTTTGTATTCCATTTTCTTTTCATGAAAAACATGTTTACGAACCATGTTTTTATGGAGAAAGGAGCAAAATATACATGGCAGCAGATGACAATTTACGGTTCCCGCATTCAAAGGGTTAAGCTGTAAGAACTATCAAGGCTGTGTGTTTAAACTTACCTACAGCGGTACCCATAATATACCACACATATTTCCATTTCTTTATCAGATTTGCAAACTTCTTGGTGTGTCAAAACCATAAATTTATTAAACACAGGCCATAATTGGTCTGATAACTCGATCAAAATTCCTGGGCCAAAATAGATATAAAAGTTTCGGAACACGTTCTCCAAATTCGTATTAAAAATATGCAGTTGATTGGCCGATAATGAGTCTCGACCAATCAAAGTTCTTTAATTTGAGCATGATAGCAGAGTTGTATAAGCATGGCCTCAAATTGTGTGCATTAAATTTGAGTAAAAGCTGGTATATGTTCATACATGCTTCCGTCGGACATTTCTTACAGCGTAATAGCTTACGGAGTGATAGTATGCCAGGTTGGTAACGTTCGTCACAAGCCCCTGCTATGTTTCCACTTCGACCAGCATTTTCCTAAATATATCAGGAGTGGCTGAAATATTATAACGATTTGGATGTCTCACCTTTCCTGGAAGCATTGGGGAAAATGTGTCGATTTTATAAAGACAAAGATGTTGATATTTTCAAGGATGCCGTAACTTTGCCAGGTGTGGCGATACAGTATTTGCTGCGGGGAACGGTGTCTTGATAACCCTTCAATGACAAGCTTCAACTTTACGCGCCACAGGAGGAAACCTACGAGATGCTGCAGAGGGCTCTCGTTGGAGGTCCTTCCTTTGTATTCTCTAGGTATGCGGAAGCCGGAGTGTCTAAGATCCGATCCACTCCGGAAGGGCGCGGCAAACAGTGCAACGCGGTGCTGGGATACGATACAAACGCTCTGTATTTGTCCACACTGAGTAAAGAGATGCCGTGCGGAAAAGAGACGATCACGACGGTCAAAGGTCCCAACAATCCAATTATTATCAAAACGTTCTGTAAGAGAGTGATGGACGGTAAGTGGTTCGGGTTCGCCGAGGTGGACTTCGAAGTGCCAGAGAACCTGAAGAATAAATTCGAGGAGATGTCGCCCCTATTCATAGACAGGGTTGTTCGCGAGGAGGAAGTTCCCCAGCACATGATGAAATATCTGAGCGCCACGGGCCGGACTCGCGGTGATGGAAAAAAGTTAGTTGGGGCGCTATCGGGTCAAAAAGTGTTGCTGTACGAACCACTATTACGTTGGTATCTCAAACAAGGGTTGTAAGTAACTGGAGTGTACTTCTTATTAAACTACTACGAACTGGCGACGTAGATAGCAGCAAAGCTGTAGTCGCAGACATAATGAAACTACTCGGTAATTCGTGTTGTGGAAAAATGATAGAAGCGGTGGAAAGACATTTGAATACGACTTACACGAAAGACGAGGAATGTGTTGATAAAGCGTTGCGATCAACCTTCTACGACGATTTGACAGAAATAGGAGATGCGTACGAAATATCGAGCAGAAAATCGAAATCATCCGTAAAGCGACCGTTTCACTGTGGGATTGCCGTGTACCAATTGGCGAAGTTGGGAATGTTGGAGTTTTACTATGATTTTCTAGATAAGTATGTGGATCGGAGCGATTTCGAATTGATACAAATGGACACAGATAGTATGTACATAGCCACTAGTGGGAAGGATCTGAAATCCTGCATCACAGTTGATGGATGAGTTTATAAAATCGGAAAAAAATTGGTTAGCCTGGGATAAGTGGAGCGGACGCGAACCAGGACTTTTCAAGATGGAATTTCTTGGGGATCGAGCAATCGCTCTATCGAGCAAGTGCTACTTTGTAGAGAAGGTGGGTTTGCCAACCAGAGTTGGAGGCACGACCAAGCATTCCTCCAAAGGAATGAGTAAACGAACGAATAGTGTAGATTGGCACCGGTACAAAACCGCACTCGAGGGATCTTATGATACAGCGGAAAACAGAGGATTCCGCATGAATAATGGAGTTATGAAGACATATTCCCAACACAAGCTTGGGCTATCCGCGTGCTGTCTGATAATATTCATACAGTGCCGTTGATGTAGGGGAAGCAATGCATTGCAAAAGGTAGTTGAAATTCCATTTTGCCACGGATTTTAAGTTCCACAAGGAGAAGGCCGAGGGGTTGGCGTGGGATATATGGAACTTAAAAAAAGGGAGAATACTAAAGACTCTGACGAGAGTCTGACTGGTGAAAAGGCTCTGACGAGAGCCTGACCGACTATGACGATGGACGGACCGGCGGTAGCTAGGTGTCAGAAGGCACCGCGAGAAGTTCTTCACGAACAAACCCGCGCGATGGACCATCATCCAAATAGTAGAGCACGGGCTCATCGGGTTTGTTAATATATCGATCCAGATGATGTACATTGAGAGATCACACGGGATCAGTCGCGCGCCAGCGACCACCTTCGAGCTCTCCCGGTTGATAGAGGTATCGGACGGCAACATCCGATTGAAGTCGTTTTTCCGCTAATCCAACGGGCCGCCCGCGCGAGACGGCGGATGGTTTGTGCGACACCTTTTTTGCCTTGATGGCATCTACGGGCCTCTTACCGATCAATCTGGTCACCTCGCCGTTCAATGCGGAGACCACGGCGGGCAGCCTGCTCACCCACTCGGTCGATCGCGTATGAGGGTCTACAAGCTCTTTGGCGTATTGGTGTCCGAACAGCATCTCAGCCAGGGTTAGATTGAACCGCTCCACGATCCCCTGGTCCCGGTGGATGTTGACGCGGCCGCGTCTGACAGAAACTTTGGTGTTTAGTCAATAGCTGAGAGACCTCGCCCATGAACTCGCGGCCGGGATCGACCTGGAGAAGATTCGGCCATTTGAGAGGAATCCTCTTATATATTCGGGAAAGAGCCTCGGTCACTTCCTTAGACTCTTTTGTGACCAGTGGCTCAGCCCCCTTATACCGACTCGCTACGTCAACGATTGTCAGTGCGATCGTGAGGGAGAAACAGGAGGTCAGCTTGGTGGACTTCGTTCGGCACCGGCACGTCGAATTTCGGGCGCGGAATATTGTGAGGCGCGGGCAAATAGATCTGTCAGATGGCCTGCTTCTTGAGCCATTCCTTGGCGGCGTTTTCGGAAACCTTGGTCGCCGCCGCGAGGTTCTTGATGGCCGTGAGTCCCTTCCAGTAGCCGCGGGGGCTGTAGTATGTGTTCGCTAGCTTACGCGTTAGGCGAACCGATAGTTTGCTGTCAATCTTGCGCGTGTCCATCGTATGCGAGGTATTCTAGTAGGTCGAACAGTCTCCAAAACGCCCTCGCCATATCGTCCGGTAACTGCGTTGGAGATACTAAATCTTTGTTGGAAGTTTCGCTGCAGCTGCCGTTCCAGCTCAGGAGCGGGAACTCAGAGAAATCTAACATCCGCTTTGCGAAAAGGGTGGCGGCTTTTTCGTCCTCGCCCCACGTCTCGAGAGAATCTTGGGCCAGACGGATCAGACCCTTTGCGCCAGCTAAACGGTGCTTAAGTGCCGTGTAGCCTACATCGATCAGAGCAAAATAAAGCTCGTCAACTAACACCGTTCTATATATATTATTTAAAAAAAATGAATTGAAATAATTATTGCTTATTGCTTTTACTTATCACATTTTCAATATGCGGATATGCCAGCTTGTACTCGCGCATGGCTTCGTCAACGTTCCGGAAAGTTTGCGCGGCGTGATTCTCGTGGCGAAGCTCTTCGTTGATCCAGTCCAAACGGTTTGTTCGTTTTTTCGACCGTGCTTCCTTTGCGCTATTGAGTTGTTCTACAGCTAAATCGTGACGCTTACGCTCATCATCCGCGTCCGAGTCTGTTCCTATTAACGATAATAAATAGTTGCTACCGCCGAACGCCACTGCGCACACGATTGCGCCACCTACTATTGCTGCGGCAGTAGCAGCCATTTTATTTCAATATATTAGCAGGTAGAATTCCAGCTTTAATTAGATAATCTCGGGTCGAAATTGCGGACGCTGCATTCAATGTCACGAGCCCTGCGTCTCTCACGGTCATGTCCAATTTGGGAGCGGGCCCCCCGAAGTCCATCTTTGATATTCGAGCAAACCCGATACTGAGGCCCGATATCACCACGGTGTGATAAAGCGCATTCACTATCATTTTATCATCGTTTACAGCCATTATTGCATATAAAAGGGATGGCGATTAATGTTTAAATGGGGCGAGTATTTTATCTTGTTTAGCTTTTCGGGTGGCTGCCGCTGCCCGCCCAGCTGCCTGTCCTTTTGGGTTTTTGTGTCGTGCAACCGGAGCTTCCTCCTGTTGAGCTTGTTCATGTGGAGCAATCGGGGTCATCCAATATCGATTGGGTGTTGGAGCAATCGGGGATTGCGGTTCCGTCACTCTCGCATGTGCTTGCACAGGTGCGGCTTATGTCATCATTTCTGAGCTTATAGTTCGTGGGCATATATGTCCAAATTGACAGTGTTTAGCCGTGGTCAACGCGGTTGTCAGCGGAGCTAAGTACATTCCAAACTTGTGATAAATTGAGCAGCAGGCTGTTCTAAGACTGTGTCCTACAAAAGGGTCAGTCTCTAAATCACTAATCAACCCCGCGGTGTTTGGTATAGGGATAAATGCACTGACAGCGTTAGCGTACAGATGAACAGCCGCCGATCCAAGAGTTTTCGTCATCTCTGCCCCCAATTTAGATTCGTATCGCGTATACATATTATCGACCTCCGCATCTGACATCTGTCCACCTGACAAACTGACAGACGCCTACCGAAACACTGCTCCGATTGTCCCCTAGCAACCAGCGCAGCTAGCCGCTCGCGTCGCGTCGTGTTTTCTTTCAGGACCGTATCGGCAGGCCCTTGTTGGCAGACGTTTCAGTCGTGTCGGCAGTCGACACGAGTGTTTCTTCCATTAGCTGATTGAGAAGTTCGTCGCAGTTCATTTTATTTTTAATAATTAGTACTATTCTGACTAGCCTGATAAGTCTAACATATTACCAAGCGCACCACCCGATACTTATGATCACCGTTATGCTCGCAACAAAGCTCGCAGCGAAGCACCAAATTGTTAACATTGTTAACCATTTGTTCCGCATTTGTTCAACATTTGTTAAGCATTGTTCAGCATTTTGTTAAGCATTGTTCAGCAATTGTTAATCATTTGCTCAGTATTGCTCAGCAGTTACTAACGAGCGTTAAGCAATAATTAATTAATTACTTCGTAAGCAGTTGGTTGATCAGTCTTTAGCAGAAGCTTGGCGTGCTTAGTTTCCGAAAGTATCTGTCGAATCTCGAGGCGCTCCTCGCGCGTTGGGATAACGTCGTTCTCTCGAAGACATTCATCGAATGAGTCTCGGTCCTTGCAGTGAAAGAGGGCGACCCATTTAGTTTGCACACGCAGATCCTTGAGGACGGCGTTGTACTTCTGAGTGGAGATCCATACGCTTTGCCCCGCATGGCGGCCAGAAAATGCGAGCTCGGTCATCGCCGCCTTGGCCGAGCAGTCGTCAATCACGTATAGGGTGGGCTCTCCCTGAAAGGCTTGGTAGAAGCTGCGCAGCCAATCGTGAAGCCTGTCGCCGGGCTCAATGACGTATACCTGAGGGTCGGTCCATATCCACGGGCGTCGCTGATAAGTCTCGTTGTGCCGCACAGTGGGGCCCAGGATCACAATGTGTCGAAAGACATCGCGGTAGGACCACTCGAGCAAGTCGAGAATGAAAACTTCGGTAGACTTTTAGTAGAGTGCTGAGCGTATCGACCATCTTCGATGTTGAGTTGCGCGTCTGTGATTAAATATAAGTACACGCTCCATCCGCCTCTTTGGTTATCTGGATCGTCACACCCTCGCTAGCGTTCTCAAGTTGGCGTCCGCTACCGTGCATTTGGTCGTCGTCGCTGGCTCGCATGTCGAGCCATAACGCGTATTTGGTAGTCAGGAACTGCACGAGGGAGACGTCCGAGAGCTACAGGTCTTTTTTTGGCAACCGCTGCAACCTCCGGGGAGCGCTTAGAGCCGGCAGCAAACTGCTTTCTGGTTATGTTGCAATTTGTGGCGGATGAGCGTGTACTTAATAATAATATTTAGTTACCTGTTTATAGGATGGTGCCCCATACGTGCGACTAGTTTTAACATTGAATTAGCCGATAGTGAACACAATTGGAAGCTGTATTATGACAATAGTTGACAATAAATCATCATTTCGATTCTCATTGCCCATACATGGATTATAAGTGGCACCATGAATGTGATTTATTTTCAAAATGTGTGACGAGTTTGTTGAATTCTGTGCAAAACAAATTGGACAATTTTCAGGTAAGATATAAACATTGCTATTGGTAATTATCAGCATAATGTATGTGTACAAGGTCATTTGTCAACATTGTATTTGAAAAATAACCTGAAGGACCCGTTCTATACATGATCATCGTTTGATTCTAAGATAATTGCTTCGTAAATGTTATGGAATATACGTATAACATATATATGTGAACACTGCTTAGGTACTGTATCCTATATGGCACATGGAGTGGTCAAGTCGGCCATCTATGTGTGTTTTTTTGGCAACCGCTGCAACCTCCGGGGAGCGCTTAGAGCCGGCAGCAAACTGCTTTCTGGCTTCGTCCCACTGCTGGTGCGCGCGAAGGCCCTGGCTGTATAACTGATTGGGGACTCCCTCGATCGTCATCTCGACCTTCATGATTTTGGGGTTATATAATTTGTCGATTTTTCTAGCCCCGAGCGCGAACCGAGCCTCCTCGAACAGCATCAGTATACCTTTCATAGAGCGGGCGGGTACGTTGACATTAATATTCCACAATGTGTCGCTTTTGTCTTTCGTCATCTTGCGGCGGCGAAGAACTCGGTCGTAAAGTATGGCAACGCGCCCGGCGTACTGGTCTGATCAATCGCGCTAGTTCGGGCATCGTGACCATGTCGTACTCCAACGAAACATTGTCGATCGTATACGTCGATGTCACGACGGTGGCTATGAGAACTCGGCCGTCGTCGTTGAACGTTAGTTCGTATTCGAGGCGGTCAACCAAAGCGCTCAATTTGTAGGGCATGTGACTCTCCAGCAACTCAAAGTCGAACGGGATGTAGAAGCGGTTGCCGTAAGCGGCAGCGATCGCGTTGTCGCTCGCGTCGTTATCTGCCTTGTTACCAGCCCCGATTCTAAGTTTGGTTACGTTCTTATTTTTGCTGGTGTCAATACCCTGATAGACCGCGTTTTCGCGCTCTTGCGCCGTCTTCCACAGGTCCTGGTAACAATGGTAGACGTCGCTGTCGTCGATCGACATCACCTCATTACCAGAAATCTTTATCATGGTCTTCTTGACGATGGCGCGACCCAGGTTCTGAACGACGGTTCGGTCCGCGTCCGTCGACGTCAGCGAAATAGTGAAAGCGAGGCGAACAGTCCCCGGCACAATGACGTCGCTAGCTCTGAGGTTGGGAAAGCGGGCCAAGAGATGTTGGTTCTGGTCGATCGTCGATGGGTTGTTCGTAATAACGACGCTCTGTCTCACGCCTTTCGCCCCGAGGGGCTCCCGCAGTCAGCGGTATGGATTGAGTTTGCGACCGTATTGACTCGAAGACATAGTTTAGATGAAATTAAATACTCTATTAAACCCGTATGGTTTTTTCTTTAATACATCGTTAAAAATGGCTGATTACGAAATGAAAGAATCAGGCCGCGGCCGAGACGATGCCCGAAAGAATGACATCGATGATAATGATGACATCGATGATGATTATGATAATGATGATAATGATGATAATGATGACATCGATCATCATATCAATAATTTACATGCCGACGATGACCACGAGGTTACATCGGCCAAGAGGAAATAGGTGGCGCTACCATTAGTCTAAGGCAGTGATTACTCGAGTCAGCTGTAGACGACGGTGAGGTCCCGTCTGTTGGCCGCGAGTACTCCAAATTCGAATTGGATCTGCTCGGTAGGTTGCGATTAAAATCATCAGATATCGCAATCATCAACATGAGGACCGGAAAACCCCTAGCGCTGATCACCATTTCCGGAAGTCGGGGCGGTGGCGAAATCGTAAGGAGCGAATTAGGTTTCCCAGATTGGAAGCGTGGTAAAAAGATTATGCCCGCCCGCGCTGTAGAGGCCCTACAGTCTACCGACGAAACGATGGCGAAGACGGCCGCCGCGATAGAAACGGTCGAGCTTAGCGAGATCCCTCGAGTAGCCATCGACGCTATTTGCACAATGGAGACCACGTTCAGCTAAAACGAAATACTCAACCTCGACCAATGAGCGAACGGTGACTTACCTCGTCGCGAACTCCGGGGCCTCGATAAGGCTCTACAAAAGGTCCGGGGTGAACTGATCCTTAACCTCTCCAAACTCACGGCGCTGGATGAACATATCGCGCTAGAAGAATGAAAACTTGGGGAAGCCCGTGATGGTGACAGAGAATCTACCGAGCGGATCAATGAACGCCTGCGGTCGTTGCGGGATGAATGAGAAGCTCGCTTGGAGGCTGCCTCGACTAATCGTGAGGCGCTCCGAACCCACATAAGTCGGATCCGCGAAACAATCTCGAGGGTTCTGCACGAGGAGACGACACTCGGTGAGCGTATTCGCACTCGGCATGACCATATCAACCATAGTTATAGCTATCGAGCTGCTCGTAGGCGGTGCGGCGGCTGCACCCGCGCCAGCACCCGCGCCATCCGGCGGAGCAAAGGAGTGGGTAAAAAAAGCATCTAAAAGCCCTCGCCAGTCTCCTGGCTAAATATGCCGGAAAGGCGGCTGCCGCGCTGCCTGGGCTGATCGGGAGTGTCGTCTCCTACTTGTTATCTATATTATCAAAAACAGCCGGATGGCTCGCCGAAAATACTTGGGCTTTAATGGTGGCGATCGCCGGTATTCTACTATTCTCCGCCCGAGAGTTCCTAAAACCAAAGCGCGAGTAGTACGATCGCCACGAGGGCGACGACGAGCCCTAATTTTTCTTCCTCGTGGGTTGTAGTTCCCGCTCCTGTTCCAATTCGTGAATTGGGGGAACTGGTGGAACTTGATGGTGTTCTTCGTGGTGGGGTGGGTGTATCCAATTCTTCCAATTTCAACATTGTTGATGATTGTATTGGGGGTACGGGGGTGGGTGTATCCAATTCGTGGATTGGGGGTACGGGGGGGTGGGTGTATCCAATTAGTGAATTGGGGGTTTTATGAACTCTTTTTCAAATTTATTTGAATTTACAACCTCAACACTGTTGAGCCCGACCGATGATATCCATGTTCACGTTACCGTTGTGGCCGATTTTTTTATTGGCGGTGGCGAATACGATCTGATTATTGTAACCGTCAACCGGGTCGTCTCGTAGTATCATATTGCTCGGCACCATATAAAGACCTATTCCAAATCCATAGTCTACTGGGGTGCTGGCATTCTGCAAAACGTCTTGATACCGCTTGATCGCCGCCGGGAGGTCCACCGGAGATGAGACGACATTTGCCAAGAACTGTTTTTGTGCGTCGAACGCCGTCCCGACTCCTATTATAGAACTGCGCGATTGCCCCTGTGCGCCGAGGATGGTCCAGACGTATGTGCGAATGGAGTCGTTGAGGTGGGTAACACCGGCCTGCGTAAACCCTAGACCGTCGTCCAATATAAAGGTTTCTATACCCTTTTGCAAGTTTCTGTCTTGTAAAATATAATCTACATGAGCTATTTTTGGTGCATTATACCAGCAGTAATCGTAATTACACTGTCTCTTTGTACTAACTTCAGACCCGAATGTCATTTTATTTACTACATAATCGGTGGCGGTCCAATTTGTATAACGTCTAACTGGGTTCACTACACGATTTGAATAGTAGAAACCAAAGGTTACACTTGGGGTGGCATACTTCGTGCTTGCGCCGTAGTCTAGACCACTGAGATAAACAGTACGTAAACCTCCGATGTCTGGAAATGTTTTCTGTCTCCAATCCGAATCTTTTGAAACGTTAAATTCGTCACATATCCGTTCGAACGCCTTACGGTTGTATGTGTTGGAAATTGGATTCCAGATGTCGTCTTGAGGTAGTGGAGTACCTAGTTCTTTGAGAATCCTCCTAATAGTATAATACACATGCTCAGCATGCTGTTCCTGTCTTTTATGTGGTTTCTGAAAGAGACGCCACACCCGGTTGTGGCACACCACACGGCAAAATTTAGTTGGTTCTGCCAGAACTGCATAGGGTTGTTGTTCCAGTTTGTTATGACATCATGTGTAATGGTTTTAGGAAGTCTGTACTTTTCAAACATGTTAGTGAAATTTGTGTTGAAACCCAGGCCCAAACTGGCTCTTATTTTGGGGTGCACAAGCTCACCAATGGTGTTCTTTTGAGTGTATACACCTCCGACCAGGTACTTTGCATTATAATTAAAGCTAAATGCTTTGGTATCCATTGAAAGATATTATTATGTTTGCTACTATCACTAATGTTCAAAAAGAGAGTTGTGAACTTCAGAAGTCAATCGACAACTGCTGCGGAAAACGCCGGGTAGGCCTCAGATCAATCACCTTCACGGTTGGGTGGCGAAACTTGGGGGAGCGCGAAGGGTTTTACTATGTGAAGGATGGACAACAAGTAAGTGCAAAGCTGCCTCACGGGTTGTGGGGAGCAAGACTGCTCATAGACTTTGTTTCCACAGAGCTTGGCGACGAAGCCAGTCTCTCGATATCGAAGGCTACCGGGCTCGCAACATTAACAGCCCCCGAAGGCGCTGTGATAATTATATCAGATTCATTAGGCATTCGCCTCGGTTTCAGCCACCCACTTACAAAGATTGTCTCCCCTTGGGGCCAAAAATGAGTTGGAGATGTGCCTGTGGATCTAGCCTTTACCAAAACCCTCAAAATACATTTTTTAACCAGTTGAACACGTCGTACAACTTGTTAAATGGGGCCCCCAGCACACTACTTAAAACAGTGCCCGCCAGTGATTGTTATTTTGGGGAGACTGCGACATTAAACTTCCCATCCCCCGAGATGAAAGTTTTGGAATCTGGACACATCCACGAATTTACGGTCTCTATCCTCGACGACCGAGCTAAAGAGTTGAATAACTATTATCCGATTTCGGTCGTTCTAGAAATTTCAAATTATTTCAAAGAATTAGACTCAATTTTTCCTAAGTTATAACAACCAATATTATGCGTATATACGGGCCAATTTATTATCCCCACCGAAATATGATTCAGGTGGTAGATTCACCACCACAGAGAGTGATTTTTTAGTGACACTGTGGCTTCAGCTACAAAGTACATTCATAGAAGTATAACACAACTGAGGACGGGGATTGAGGAAGTCCGGACGGGTATTGAGAAGGTCCGATCAGATACACAGACGAACCTTACGGAGGCTTATGGATGTTGCGGTCTGAGGATCAGACAGCATTTACTGAACTATGTGGAAAAATAACAGAATTTCGGGAAGAGGCCCGGTGGGGATTGAGGGAGTCTGAACGGGTATTGAGAAAGCCCGAGAAGACCACCAGGTGGACCTTACGGAGGCCTATGGAGTGTTGCGCTCAGAGGATCGGACGGGGATTGCGGGATTAGGAGCCAGAGTGGTTGCGCGCGCCGTTGATGAATCACTTGTCGCGGTTGACGATAAAGTAAATCAAGTTCGTAAAGACGCAAACAAAGCACTTGAGGAGACCTCTGAAAAGGTTCGTGTTGAGGCCCATACCGCTATCGAGGAGCTTGCCGCATTGTTGGACACATCTTTAGAGCAGTTTAAGTTATTGCAACAACAAAAACGTGTCATAACAGTTTGGGCTGAGAAGCGGGGCCCATTGAATGAGGGGATCTATGAATATTCGTTCGGTGCCAAAGCGAGCAATATACATGGGGGATACGTCATGACAGCTCCCGGGACGGTTCGACGAATGGCGGTCTGCTCGGTTAATGTTAATGGTAAACCTGTGGGCGCAGTCATCGTAAATCTCGTACTGGATGGTGAAGAACGGGCGATTGGAGTCACTAAACTCTGTCCAGCGGTGGTTTTGTTCGCCGGTGATAATCCAATTAGACTTTTCGAAAGTAGTGTTATTAACTTTGTTACGAAAATCGCTAACCCGGCGAGTTCTTCCACTGTTGTGACATTGTTAATTGAACTTGATTTATGACGAGTGAACATTTAATACCGTTGCACCTACAACCAAAACCTGCCGATCCTGTTTCAACACCCAATATCACCCCGTCAAACTTCAGGTTGGAAAATATCGTCGAGATACAGCAGATTCTAAAACAAAAGGGGGAAACGCGGAAACGCGGAAACGCGGAAACGCGGAAACGCGGAAACGCGGAGGGTAAATGCTAAAAAATATAGACGAGCTGCGAATATAGCGGAGGGAATGAGCACCTTGTTATCGTCCGTTTCTATACTGGATGGGGCCGGAACCGCCGCATTGTTATCTACAGTCGTGGCTCTTCCTATTGCCGCGGGTTTAAGTGGTGTAGCCACTGGGGCAGGACTGCTGTGTATGGCGTTTAGAGTAGTGGGAGAAAATTCGAAAATAAAAGTAGAAAGCACGACAGAATATCGGTTCTCGAGAGGTGTAAGAAAAATAGCATCGACGTTATCGTGTCCAAAGCGTTGGCCGATAACAATATATCGGACGCTGAATTTGAGTTGGTGATTGGGGAGTTGTCTCGATAGGAGGATTTAAAAAATACTATTAGAACGAAGGCGCGTGCCACCCTTCCCAAGATTGAGAATACTGATTGGGATAAATTTAGGTTAAAACTGGGAAATAAAGTGGGGTGGGGGAAGTTACAACACCACCGTGAGTATGTCACCCACCGGCCACCATACATTTCTATAACAGTAAACTGTCCGTACCAGGAAGTAATCGTGTTACAGTCAACACTCTTATATATAGATCGCCTTGATAGCTTGTCGCCAACGGTTAAACCAATACACGCCAATCGCTATTGGAGAAATACACCGGCGGTTTATGAACTGGTAATGTTTTCATAACTGTGTCGTCTAAACTTAAATCAATACACACACCGTGGCCTCGATCAGGTGAAATACACTCGGCTGTTCATAACCGTGTAATTGGAACATTGTCGTCTGCTGATAAAATATCGGGCGTGTTTGTTCATTGAGCGCTGTATCTGTTAAACACTGAGCGCTGTATCTGACAAACAGCGGTCGGATAGGAACGCCATTGCTAAGGTAAACAACCGGTATGACAACGGTGGTCGGATGGGAACGCTGTGTTTAACATTGAGAAAATATCGGTTGTATCTTTATAACTGATTTCTGCCCCGCCATACGGGACATAAATCACTCCCAAAGTGTGTAAACCAAAGTTTGATATGAAGCCATATACTTGTCTCGATTGTGGCAGAGAATCCGCGACATCGCGCGGATTGGGGGTACACATGCGAAAGGCTTCGTGTAGACCCACCAAAGTCTTGTGCGAATGGTGTGGAAAATCAATGGCTAGCGCGCCAACCGTAAAGATACATAAACTCATGGCATGCCAATGGGTTCCTGCAGAAATTAAATCCGATATCATTAAACATAGAACGCGGGTAAAAGGCTACGAAATCGATTTTTAATCTCTAACCACCAATTTATAGGAGTTTTTTACACTCCTGTAAATAAATTATCGACCCTATATTAGAAAAAGGACTTTCCTGTGGTAGGTGGGGCCATAATCAGTGCCGATAAGCCCCTCCAACCTAGGTGGTATCATTTCCATCCCCGCTATACTACTGATACAGATAGAAATCAGTAGGCTACGTCCCTGGTGGCTACAATTATGTATTACAGGTATCATGATTATTGTGTCGCAGTAAATATGCCTGTGCCGCAATACCAACACACTAAATACTAAAACCTGTTTGGCCCATTGTCACCATGATGCGATACCATAATTTTATATCTGTGATACGCTTATTTTTCTGAAAATTTCCAAATTATATTTTTATGTTGATTTTCGAAACAGTCGACAGCTGGCGAAACAGTAAATGAAACGAATTAAGCCCTGTGCCCAGTTCTACTCGTTACATAATACTGATTTTGTGATGGTGTAATAGAACAACCTGTGTATATATAGTATTCTCTGATGATGTTTACACAGCACATGTGTAAACTGTTCAGCATAAATCCATAATTGGAAAGAATACCAGCATTATGAACGTGTTTGACAATGCCAGAAACATATTTGAACATGGCTGCGTTGACTAACCGATAGTACAAACCTAATAACGACTTACCGAAATGGACATTCCAAATGGCATGACGAGTCAGTTGGGTTCCCAGATTAACATGGACCTTAAATTATGACATGTGCTACCAACGTAGTTCCAGATCCGCAGTCTGACCTGGGCCTACACTGTTTGCCATACTGTTACTCATGTAACCGTATTGCAATTAGCAAAATATAATAGGGGATGTTCAGATGGTCATGATCTCTACATGTTGCAAATGTTGAAACTGCCATAAGGTCCCTTTTCCCAACGTATTGTAAAACTGGTTACAAAGACGACAATCATTCTAAGATATATGTTCACACTTTGTATCCTTGTCCACGCAATAACTGAAGTTCTGCTTCATGGATCGTAACCAAATTTGACATTCCTGTGTTTCATGGGAAAACGAAGCACCCTATTCATTTTCAAAATTGTCAGATGACTTATCTCCCCTTGACGGCCATTTTTAATTTTCGTACACTCTGTATCCTTGTCCGCCCAATAACTAGAGTTCTACTTAACGGACATAACCGGTTTGGCACACATGTTCATCATGGCAAGTGGAAGAATCCTATTGGTTTTCAGCGAGTTTCTCCTTGTGGACTGGCCTTGCCTCGACGGATGTATATTCTGACCTTCGGCACTCTTGTCATATTTATTATTCAGTCGACCCTGTGCCACTTGTAAACACATGGGACATATTGAATATTCACGTTTTAATGGTGGTGGGCAGCAGGCAGGGGATGGTGGTGGGCGGCACGCAGAGGGTGGTGAGCGGGCAGAGCATATCCACGCGATAACTCAAGTTTTACCTGATGGTTCTTAACCATAAATGTTTATCTTGGCAAGGGATAGAGCCATATTGAGTATCCGTTGAGTTATCTCCTCATGACATCCAGTTTAATTTTCACAATCCGTACCATTGTCCCCTCGAAAACTAAAATTATACTTAATGGATCTTACATACATATTTTACATGACACCACGACACGAGAAAGAACATCATTCATTTAAAAAAAACATTCCGATGAGTTATCTGCCCGTGGTGGCCATGATAGCGTTTTTACTTTGCATTATGTACAATAGTCCACAAAATACCTCAGGCTCAACATGACATATTGTAACCAAATTCACTAAACCTGTTCATCACCCGTACATGAAGATCCCTATAATGCCTACTGACTTCATAACATGTTCAGTTAGGCTGGTCTGGATATGTTAGCAATGCCAGGCACAACTAGGTATAGTTATGTTGCAATTTGTGGCGGATGAGCGTGTACTTAATATTTAGTTACCTGTTTATAGGATGGTGCCCCATACGTGCGACTAGTTTTAACATTGAATTAGCCGATAGTGAACACAATTGGAAGCTGTATTATGACAATAGTTGACAACAAATCATCATTTCGATTCTCATTGCCCATACATGGATTATAAGTGGCACCATGAATGTGATTTATTTTCAAAATGTGTGACGAGTTTGTTGAATTCTGTGCAAAACAAATTGGACAATTTTCAGGTAAGATATAAACATTGCTATTGGTAATTATCAGCATAATGTATGTGTACAAGGTCATTTGTCAACATTGTATTTGAAAAATAACCTGAAGGACCCGTTCTATACATGATCATCGTTTGATTCTAAGATAATTGCTTCGTAAATGTTATGGAATATACGTATAACATATATATGTGAACACTGCCTAGGTACTGTATCCTATATGGCACATGGAGTGGCCAAGTCGGCCATCCATGTGTGTTCCGCTGGAAACGTCAATTGTCGTCTGCTGTTGTTTTACATTTTGACTTCTTTCTCCATCAAGTAATATCTTCAATATTACTTGAGGAATTAATTATATTCCGCATGTACACCTACTATGGACATTTGTCAACTGTTGACGCCATTTACGGAAAATATTGCAAATTTTGTAAAGTATCTCATGAAATTACGCAGATGTCCGAAAGTACAAAATCACATGACGTGTCTCAATTATACGTGTAACTACATGTACATGAGCGATTATAATGCGATAAAGCCAGATACCCCAGAAACCAATATGGCGTTTCTGCTGATGATGCTGTCCTCATAGTATAGTGGCAGTCGGTTAGGAGTTATATCCAGAACACTTAAATGTATGTTTTCTCGAAATAACTCCAAGGCGGTTATACCTATTAGGATGACGTCATCGTCAGATGCCAGTACGTCATTTACCGGGGTATATATCGCATAACAATTGGGCTTATGGCATTATGACCAGTGTAGCTTCTGATCAAATAGTGCACTCATGTAGCCTGACAATGATCTGTGTTGCTTGTTGGAAGCCTGAATGGTGTTTCATGAATGGAATGGCGAATAGTGCAGATCCTGATCAGACTGTGCGGATGCACAGGCTGATCTGGATCTACACTAGTCGCTGAACACATAAGCCCCAATTCTCCAGTCACAGCCACAAACGTGATGTATTGCATCCAACTGCCTCTCCCATTACCGTTGCATAACGTTTTATACCATAAGGTGCATGTAAACTTAGGTTCAAACTCTTTATTTCTTCTTTATCTTTATAGTCCGAGCTACAAGGCACCGAACCTTGTTTTTGTCGCGCCTGCTTTAGCACAGGCGCGACTATAGTCGGCGCTTTTTCCGGACGACGTAGTCCGCGTCGTCGTCGTCGTCGTCGTCGTCGTCGTCGTCCGCGTCGTCTTGTTTTTTTTGTAAGGCAAATGCTTTCAACTTATTGTTTTTTCACAATATCTCTTTAACCCCAGACTTTGATAATATTTCACACCAATGTTTGTCTAGGGATGATGCTTCATTACGCACATCCCCACATCCAAATCCTGAAGGTCAAGGTCATTTATTTACTTTTAATGCTCACCGGTTTTGTAACAGAAATGCGTTAAAGTTATTGTTTTTTCACAATATCTCTTTAACCCCTTGCCAGACTTTGATAATATTTCACATCAATGTTTGTCTAGGGATGATGCTTCATCACGCACACCCCCACATCCAAATTCTGAAGGTCAATGTAATTTATTTACTTGTGATTCTTGTGATATATATAGAACATTTTCTTGCTGTTTGTACATGTCTTTGCCTCGCTGATCGTTAAATTACCCATCGCGTGTTCCCAACAACCACCCACTTGATTTTTTTCTTTTTTGTTTACACACAATCTCTAGTTAAGAGTCCAGTATGCCATGGGGGCATATCCGTGTTTTACAAACATAATCTCTAGTTTACCAATCTCAAACTCTGCTACTAACCATATTGTTACCGCTAATCTTGGGAATCAAGGCCGCATCATGGGTGAGCTACAGAATAAATATAGGGATGATGAAAAATGTGCATATAAAGTTTCAAATAAATCGGACTTCGAGCACAGATGATATTACCAGAAAACAAAGTTGCAGACGAAACCTCCATTGAATTACCGAAACTATATAACCCTTGGCATAGCATGTACCGTAATAAAACAAAATATGTGGACATAATTTATTCTAGCAAATAGGTATAAATGTATAGTTCGCCCTCCTCTAAGCCAATCGATGGGCATCATTGTGCTCAACTTATTCCACATATTGCAACGTTTAAGCCCAATAAGTACCATATTATCAGAATTATGTATTAAGTGTGCGACATGAAATTGAAAATCAATACTCGGATGGGACATTGCATTGTACACTTGGCTGAACTATACGTATGTTATTGTTCACATATTGGATTATTAAGGAACTAAATGCTGCGGTTGCTAGCGCTCCCTCGCATTTAATTCCTTAAAATCCACTATGTGAACAGTAACTAAAACATGGTTTCCCACAACAAAGCAAAGATTGTCCCAATATTTAGGGTTTGAATGGTTGTAACGATTTTGTCTGTTCATACATTCGAACATGTGTTGATTTAATATGATATGTATTTAACTTGTTGACTGGTTTCATAAGGAACTCGGCATAGCATCGTATTTTATGAAATCAGTAAGCTCGTTCATATTCAATCGTAAGATCCTATATTTGAACATTGGTGTATATATTCAGACGAGAAATGGCAGACAGTCACCAACGTTTATCTCATCATCTGTGTGAGATTCTGGACAGCAGTGGGATGTCGGAACGCACGAGGGCTACACTGGTACACATGGCCCTAACAACGGAGGTACTAATAACAGTGACGAATAGGTTAATAAGAAACAGCAATAATTATATGTATGTATGCGGGAGTTCCTGTGAAGGCACAACTACACCGGACCTCGAATCGGACGTAGATGTGGTAAGCGTAGATGAAAATGTTCCAGTTGTGAACAGCCTGCGTGGTGCAGTTGCTGGTTTGTGTCTGTTGCCGATCTGTGATAGCAACACGGTGCCAGGCTACGTCAAACTGCAGCTGGTGTACAATGGTACACCGTGGGATATCCATAAACAACCGCTGATTTGTGTACCTGGCTACAAGACACACTTTGACAATGCAGGGCGTGCTGTACTGAACATTTCTATAGAGCACGTGTTTACCGAGAGACACGGCCCAGCAGTGAGAATACCAGGCATTAATAGTGACCTGGTGTTTGCTCTTTCGTGTACCAGTTGGCCTCACATCGCCACAGAATGGCTACACCGGAAACGAGAACACAACTGGCCACCGAGTAACATTATCCACAAGGCAGAAACAATGGGCTGTCTATTCGTGCCTGTAGGTCACCCATACAGTTGCGAGGTAGACCTGGAATGGAGACTTTCTTTCTCTCTCCAGGAGCGACACCTGATGTTCCATCTCAACGAGGTACAGCATAAATGCTACGTCTTGCTCAAGCTGATTAAGTCGGATATAATCGAAGCAGATATCAAAGGTGATTCTATTACGTCATACTATTTGAAGACCTGTCTGTTTTACTGCATAGAGAGAACGAGGGCTGATTTCTGGCAGCGCGACAATCTAGTGCGGTGCCTCATTTACTGTCTGGGCACACTCATGCACTGGCTCAGGCACGGCTATTGCCCAAACTACTTCATCAAGGAACAAAATATGTTTAGAGGCAAATTAGACAGACAAGTACGAGAGCGGTGTTTACGGTCATTAGATGGAATATTATCAGGAAATTGCAGCTTCCTATTAAAAATCAAACGCCATTATATAGGTAAGCAACTAATGGTATATTTGAGTGGGCGAAACATTAACACACATGCCATTATATCGCTGACTACGCTGTTTAGATCAAGCATTTATATTAACACTATCTCAGATTGTCACAGTACGGCATACGCACTTCTAGACCACTATCTGACCAGCAGGAATAAAGGATATCGCATCGTGTATTCAGTCCCACGAGACGCTGCTACACGAACTATACAAGATGAATACAGCATGGCAGTTTTCAGAGACAGAAACGCGGGCCGTTCTACAGTTCATCACGCGACCCATCCACACCAGTCTTGCCTGCCATCTGGTAATACAGGTCCTCCAGACAACTGGATCCAGGATGAGCATTAAGTCCAATACCCTGATACAGGAACATTTATTCAAAGGCCTCCAGTCCGACCTGCTGTCAAGCAGACTGAAACATTCGGCGATATACTACAGACTGGCTGATTATGAAACCGTGGAGCGCATCTTAGCCAGAGCTGAAAATGACTGTATGTCATTCGTGATTAACCTGTGCCTGTGCAGATGTGTGGAGTATATATGGTGTGCATGTACTAACTGGACTTACGGAAGTTGGCTACCTTGTGATATGCTACAAGAAACACTGGACAGGCACGTAGGTTTCTGTGTCCGGTTCTTCCCCACGGAAATAGCCATCACACCAACGCCACTGCAGTATGAAATGTTCAGGTCTGTTGGCACACGACCTCCGTTGCCGGATGAACAAATGAAAGTTTGTGACGATGTGGCTACAGTGGATGCCACCGTGTTTCAACACTGCATGCGGTATCTCTTCTACTCCAAGATGCACGACAATAGCCAGAAAGATATTGCCCTCGTGCAGTTAGAATCCACGATTACCACCCACGTAGATAAAATATTCCACAAGGAGACAGCTTGGAACATTCTGGGGTGGATATACCGACAAGAGCACGACACGAGCAATGCCATGGAATGCTTCAAGAAATCTATGGCCCTTGAACCGTTACACAACGCAGCTAAGTGGCAGATAGCAGAGCTCTGCTTCGAAGAACTTCGAACTATTTCACTAATCAGAAAAGTGAGAACTCTATTTAAATAAATTGAAAATATCCACAAAGTAGCGAGCCTTCTCATCAGAATCTGCACGATTTGTGGAACAAACAGTGCAAACAATGTAGATCCAGATGGGACGGCTCATTATGAGCCGGCTCATCTGGATCTATACTGTTTGCAAACATAGGGACAGAGGCGTGTGGTTGAAAGGGTCATGTCATGCTCAAATTAACGTGTTCACCGTGTATCAGTAACTGACATCCAAGTCGTCAATACATATATTACTGCATAGTATGTGCATGTAAACTAAAGGTCAGTGCCATGACTACCGTTAAGTAGTATAGAGGGATTCAAAATGATACCACCTAACGGTGGTATCATATAACCCTCTATACTACTCCCACCACCACCCCCAAAAAATCAAAAAAATTAGTTAACGAGGAAATTGTCTCCCACCAACCACGAAAATTCCAAAATTGGTGTCATAAATACATCATGTTGTTTTCACGTCCAATTGAACAGATTAAAACAATAGTCTTAAAAAGGATTTATTTTTGACACCAATTTATGAATTTATTCTAATAAGTTTCTGATTTAAATGTGCCCACGAGTGATAGTTTATATTCCAACACCCCATTTTTCTCCTCCAATATAGATAATTTATTTCGCAGATCAGCAACTAATTCTACCAGCTCTAGTCTACCACGTTCACCTGTACGCACCTGACAGTGTAGTTGCTTATGTCTACAAAGAGTTTGGGCACTAATGAATTTACAAGGGCATCTGGGGCATTGAAATTGCGGGGGGACACAAGGAATTTTTCTCCTCCAATATAGCTAATTTATTTCTACGATGTCGAATTGTAGTCCAATTATATTTGTGTCATAAATACCTTATGTTTTTTTCACGTCCAATTGAAAACATATAAATTTAATAGGTTAAAATAATAAAAATATAACAAAATGGATAATAAAATACACAACGAATTGGAATTGTATAATGACCTTGCTGTAAGAATTTTACGCCGCTGTTTCTACAGTATTAAAACACGGTAAAATGACAATACTATGTGGTATCGAATACATGAAATATCAGCGTAATTTATTACGCTGCGATAAAAACGTTGAATTTACAATATTAAACCGGCAATTATGTCGCCCGTATAAGTCTCAAATTTATGTAATGAAGCGACTAAATAGGATCAATAGGATCGTAGAAACACTACCGAAATATTATCAAACTAATTTTATAAAACAGTTTAAAATCAAAGATTCGTTTACGGATATGCGTTTCTCTACAATATCGCTTTTAACGAAGAAATTGAAAAATTATTAGAAGAAATTGGAAATTGAATAGAAAAAAACAACTATTAGAGAAAATGGATAATACAATACAATTGGAATTGAAAGTTTTTAATAACTGTGTTGAAGAAATTTATGAAGAATACGGGGGTTATAATCCTATATATAAATTCTATAAAATGAGAACACTAGGCGATATCGAATACATGAAATACCAGCGTAATTTATTACGCTCCGATAAAAAACGTTGCATTTACAATATTATACCGGCAATTATGTCAACTATACAATAGGCAAATACAAACATTAAGACGGATAATGCGTATCGGATATGAAATTAAGGTGTATATATAAAATTGTTAAAACCCAACGATTCGTTTACGAATATACATTTCTACGATATCGCTTATAAAGATATTAATAATTTGTAAAAAAAAATAACAAAAGCCTCCACTCGTGCACAACACCCCCCAGCGACTGGGCAGATTTCTAGCCGGCACCCAGCCACTGGGGTGTTGGGACCTTTCTTAAGCCCACACATCTGTTGGCTCACAGTCTGGTTTTACGGGTCGCCTTGAACCCCATTGCCAATTCCTCTAATTAAGAGAAACCAGCGAAGTAAGGAGAGCCTATGTGTGAATTTGGTTTCCGAAATTGCAAAGCTCTTAGGCAGAAATCTGTTAGGCCGGCACCTTTGAGCTACACAATTACATCTCCAAATACACACATATGGAT